>WMED01015453.1:0-13647 GCA_019650415.1 Pipa parva | reverse complement strand
CTCTCCATGACAAGCCGCTCCCCCTCTCCTCACACAGCTGCACAGACAAGCCTCTCTCTTCCCTCTTCTGTGATCGCAGATCACGTGACCGCGCGTGCGCGCACACGCGTAATGAAGCCGGCTTGTCAATCAAGCAAGCCGGCTTCAAAGTACAGCCTCCTCAACCCGACTTTCTGCTAGGCTGCTAGCAGAAAGTCGGGCTGAGAGGCTGATTCATCGTGGGATAACTTTTTAAAGGTAAGTATTTTTTAATGAATTTAAATGACAAAGTTGTTTAGTCTAACATGCTATGCTAGACTAAACAATGTCATTTTGAGGTGACGGGTCCACTTTAAAGGGGCACTAAAGCCTGAGTTTTCTATTCATTGGCCTAGTTTTAACTTAAGTAGAAAAGTTCTTAAAATTACAGATTTAGGCTGTAAAGTAACTGATTTTTCAAAATAATCATAGCTACAGAAGAAAAGGCAAGCATTTGCAGATGAGGTTAACAGCGAATACTAGCCCTTCTCTCCAGTTACCTTTGTGCAGTCTGTTACTTGTGCGTAAAACATAAATTACTAAGCAGCTTTTCACTCCGAGCTGTTTGGGGCTGCTTTTCTTTAGGTTTTCAGTCTCTCGGAGCTGCCTTGCACTTAGTGTCCCAAATGAATATGAACTTTATTAGTTTCAGGAGGGGAAGCACGCTCAGCTAGTGAGTTTTGCCCTTGACTAAGGGAGGAGGAGCTAGGATTAACTGAAAACCTCTTCTCCGAGTACTTGTTTTTCTTCAGTTGCTGAGATTATTCTGCAAAGTCGGGAAGGCTAAATCTGTCATTCTTACACTTGTTGTACTTGTTAATACTAGGTGGCTAATAAATAGAAAGCTCTTTTTTACATGCTTTCATGTCCGTTTAAGCTTCCTGTAAATTCCTGTATAATTTTTGAACTACTACATTTTATTTCAATCAAAGCTGTAGTTTTGTTTGTTTTTTTTTGTATATTTGTATCTGGGTTTCATTGAAATTTTTTCATTTGCCCATTTGTAACTAGTATTTATATAATCCTATACGGTGTAGGTTCGCTTACATAGATATATTTTTATATGCGATATTGGTAGAGGTTACGTTTATACAGTACACCTCCTCGTTATGTGTTACATTTAGGTCCTATATTAAGAATTTCTCAACTTTGTTGTAGTTTTACAATACAATTGAATCATATTGTTTTATAATTTAAGGAATTGTCAGGGTACTTTATTAGAGAGGCCCATAATTAAAGCAGTATGGTGAAACTTAAGTTTTTATCTAAGAATGATCTGATTTACAGTGGTTTACTATGAGAGAAAGTGCCTAGTATTAACTTGGATCAAGTAGAGATTTTTACACTGGAAGGGGACAAGTGCTTGGTAATTGCTCTGAAGAACTGTTGAAGCTGATTATTTATTGTCAGAAACAAAGAAATTGTTCAAATGTGCAAAGGCACTTTGAACCTTTCCATGATATTATAGTGTTTGTGTGGGTAAATACTAGCATCTCTGGGAGAATGGGCATATTTAAATTTGGAATTAGCCTCTTAAAAATAAGAGTATCACAGATTAACCGGTCAAGTGGTAATTTTCTTTATGGGACACAAGCACTTACATCTGATGAATTATGGGATATAGGGGTTTGCCTATAGTAGTAATGAGAGTTGTATGCAGTCGAGTAGTTTACATGGACACACAAGGTAACACATGGAATGAGAGAGTATGTCTGCAGGAAAATAGAGGACAGGGTAGTAATTTTGTGAGAGAGAACACACAGACATAATAATAATGATATGGCAAACACACATCTGGATACTTTGGGTAGGGGAGTACTATATTTTATATACCAGAGAGCCCAATGGGGGACTAGCTTCTTCTGGCTTGCACTGTTGGTACTTTATTCCCTTCTGGTTCTGAGAGGAATAAAGAGAAATATGATAAATATAGAGAAGACAGAAGAGGGTGGAAGGACCAAGAAAAGAGGCTGCGACCTTACAGAAAATTATTAATTTATCAGATCATACATTTACAGAAGAATCAGGAATAATACTGAAAATGCCTCTTAATTTGATTCACAAGCTAAACCCAATTGTTTTGACCTTTTTTTTTTTTTTTATTAAATCTGTTCAGAGATGAACTATAAAGATGCACATTTAATTGGATGAGTTAGAAGGAAGTTACCATAGTGATGGAATAGCTGCTAGAGAAGTACAGTTAAGTGAGTGCCAGAGATAAGGATCCAGGTTTCATTAGTACACCTCCCTTATAACTCCATTTAATTATCTTCTGAGCTGATCCCAAGGAGAGGTTTTTCAAAGTAATGTTTGGATTGTTGAGGAAGAGGGAGGCGTTTATATGACAAACTATACAGGTTCAGTCTGACTATAAGTGAGAAAGAAGGATTAATTCTTTGAAAAGCAGAGAACATAAAGTGGTAATTTCTGCAGAAGAGGGGCGTGGCTTAGCTAATTAGTAGTGACAGATGAGTGATTACCGGAAGAGGGACCAGTAATTATTGTAACTGGTTTGCTAAGCTGTGAGGGGTGACGGAAGATGTTCAGTTTGTGGGGAAAAGCTATGGAATTTTGAAATGAGCAGAATTGTTCCTTGTGAGGTAAACATTAAATAGCTGGTGTGGTTCAGGCTGGTCCTTTTAAAGGACCAGTAACACAGAAAAAGACCATGGTTGGCATGCAGTAGTGGCAGCTCCTTGCTATATATGTACCTTGTAAAGAAGGATTTTGCCTGCATAGCTAATATTGCTTTTCTTTTACCTTCCCGCTGTTGAAAATTTTATTATGATTTACTTAAGTGCTTGCTTCTCATTTTTATCACACCGCATCCCACCCACATCCCACAATGAAACCTGCGATATGTTGGTAGCCTGAACTCACTAGATATTAGAATAATAATTTAAACTCAATTATTGCTCAAGAGGGAAATATTTTTTTAAGTTTTAAAGATTTAGATGTAATATTTGTTTGGCAGGGGGAGTGGATCACACAATTTTATTGAGCACTTGGTTTTGTGTTTCTTCAGTGGCGAATTGCTTCTTGTTCTAGCTACAAAGATGGGGATAAATACATATATATTATATATAATAAATAAAAGGGTTGTCAGCACGATATTCCTGTAAAACATACAAGCATTTTTCATGCCTTTGCCATAAAGTGGTAGGAAACTGGTGTACAAACAGATTTATGTACAATTTGGGACTGGAGGTAAAAATAGTAAAATAAAGTTTGTACTTAATAAACAAATATATGTATATAATTAAAATACAGGTGTAAGCAACCTTTTTAAGCCATATTCAAGAAATTTTATGAATCACATGTTTAAGATTGTTCAAAGTAAAGAGAAAATATATATATATATATATATTCTAACATTATTTAAATCAATAAGGTGACATGAATTAATGATGAATTAAGTGCCATATTCAGGAACTTGCATCTGCTTTGCTCATGACAACATTTCTATATATTTATTTTTCACATGGGGAAACTGTCTATATTTGTTTCTACCCTAAGGAAGACCTTTTCCTCTTACTGTTTTTTAGGCTGCAGTTGCCATTGTTTGCCAGTTAAAAGAGGTTGCTACATGGGGTGAAAGTGTGGTCTGTGCACTTTCAGTAGTGCTCCAGTGTGGTCAATAATAGGATTAAGGCCATAAGGACAGGGCATTTTTAAATTACATTCAATTCAGTTTCAATACAACAAATGCATGCAGTCACCGGCTACCCGCAGGCAAAAAATAATTAGCCCAAATAGAAAAACTGAATTATGTTTCAGTCCACGTGAGTGGTTAGGTAAATGGAGGTAGGGAAATGTTTGTTAAAATAACCTACTTAAAGTAATCATTTCTAATGTGGCTCCAATTGGCTAATTTCGATTCTCTATTGCTGTACCATGCTTAATGCTTTACCCAGTCAGCAGTACCATAAAGTTAGAGTATGGCTGCTAATGTCACTCAGAAAAACAAGATCACTGGGAACTGTTCAAATTGTGTTCATTTTCTATTTTTCACCACAGGAGCTGGAGCAGCAGAATTACATCTACACTAAGGGATGTGTGGGCCAATTTGAGAAGTGGCTTCAAGATAACCTCATTGTAGTGGCTGGTGTATTTGTCGCAATTGCTTTATTACAGGTGTGAGATTTATTTTTCTCCTGCTGATTCACATGAATTTGTCCCCTAAACACAGCCCTGTGTCCTGGAGTGGATAGCAGTAAGATGTAAAGAGCTTTTTCACTTGATGCAGTCAGGCCTGTTCCCGCCAGTGTATTGGTTTATCAGTATGTAGTAAAATGATATTATTTTCATATTTAGAAAGTCAAAAAGCAATTCTCAAAAAGTCAGGCCAGTGATGCTAGGATCTGTAGACATGTATAGCTTATGGATAGGTGAGTGTTACAATCAATGCTAAAGGAAAATAAACCAATTCTCCAGGGAAAACCGTCCTCTATTTATCCTTTCTTTTTTAATATCAAATACTATTTTGCATTACTTTATTTTATCATCATTTAATTATCAGGTGTCCTGGAAAAGTCTGATATACCAAACCAAAACTGATATAACCATCATATTGTAGTGGTGGCGATGTTAATAATGTGAAGGGATATCTGTAATGTATAGGAAAATATTGCATGGGTGTTGTAACCAATTTTAGTGTGCCTTTATGATTGGCTGCTAAGGTTTTCTCCTTGTCCATCATTAGACCATTGCTGTGTCAATTTTAATTGGTTTTTTCTGTTTTGTTTTTTACACCTGTTGAGCTATTTCATATATTGTATAGTTAAAGGGATATTGTCATTGAAAGTTTAAAGGTGTTATTTTGGTATAGCTGTGTGATCTTTAGTGTGGCCTGTACTTTTATGACTTTGATTATAAAAAAATGTAGAAAGTATAAAGATGTCATGACACTATCCTTTTAAATTTCCCTTACTGTGATTGTTTCACCTAACACATATGTTTCATCCATGTGTTTAATCAGTCTTCTGAATGTAATAGTAACTGATTGGAGTACTCGGTGACGGCAGTATTAATGTTGTTGTGGGAGGTCTAAATTTTTAGTTTGGAGGAGCACAGTAGTAATAATAAAAAATAACCAAGACTGAAGAAATCATTCATTTAAATTCCACTACATGTTCATTGATTTCTTTCTTACACTCCCCCTTAAAGTGCACCTGTCACCACAAAACTCTAATAATAATGTAGGTTGTACTAATGAAATAAACATTATGTAAATATATATGTATTAATAAAAATGTACCTTTATACAGCGTTTCTCTCTGTCATCTTCCCTGTCAGCCCGACTTTTTTTCCAGAATTGGATGAGGATGATTGACATTATAGCTCCTCCAATCAGATCCCTAATAGATTGGTATTTAAGGGATCTGATTGGAGGAGCTATAATGTCAATCTTTATTTAGCCCAGCCCACCTGACACTCAGGAATAAAAGTCTGGCTGATGAGGAAGATGACAGAGAGAAACGCTGTATAAAGGGACATTTTTTAAATACATATATATTTGCAAAATGTTTATTTCATTAGTATGTATGTATGTATGTATAATTTTATTTATAAAGTGCCACAAATTTATGCAGCGCTAGTACAACCTAAATTAGTATTAGTGTTTTGAGGTGACAGGTGCACTTTAAAAGTGTAAAATAGTTGAAGCCCACTAACATTCATGTTCAAAATGATTGTGTTGTTACCAGATGGGAGTAGTAAGTAGCCTTAAAAATAAGGGTGTAGTACTCCACAGAAACCCTCCTGCCTGATGCTAGTGGCACATTCTGTGTAAGCTGAGGTAGATAATTGATTGGCAGAGATAATGAAAAGGGGGTCAGTGAGAACAAGGTATTTAAATATAATGTTTGTAATTAAAATAGATTAGGAGAATTCTAGTTGGTAATATATAGGTATTTATTTGTATACAGTGTATATGTACATTCTATATGTAGGTGCTTAGAAATGTCTTTATATTTATTTACATATCTTCCCCTCACTTTAAGGTTACACTAAAACATATGAAAAAGTTGCTATCTATTTATAGGCCACCTAGTTCTAAATACAAGAAGTGATAAAATGACAGGTTTAGGCTTGCTAATTTTGCAAAATAATCATTGCCATAGAAGAAAAATCAAGCACTTGGAGCAGAGGTTATCAGCAAATCCTAACCGCTCCTCTTGTTATCTCTGTGCAGCATTTAGATTATTAAGCAGCTTTAGACTCTGAGCTGTTTTAAGCTGCTTTTGTCCAATTTTTCTTTCTGTGAGAGCATTGCACTAATTTTCATGAAGAAAGTGAATTTTAAATAGTTTCCGGGAAGGGGAGCATGATTAGTTAGTGAACTAAGCCAGTGACTAAGGTAGGGGAGGGGCTATGATTAGCTGAATACCTCTTCTCCCTTTAAATAATAAGTAGTAAACTGTACTTTATTAGCAGTGTGATATATTTTTATATGGGAAATCTAAGCAAGCAGGGTGTAAAGTAAACTGTCTATACACATACCCATGGCATCCTTGGCATGACATGATGGCAATGGAATTAGTATCATGTTTATATGTTGCCCCAGTGCTTTCAGTTTTCAGTGTGTTGCAGCTCTCACCAGCTTTGACTCTGCCCTGGCTTAAATGTCTTTTTTTTCTCTTTCCTCTTTCACTTTACAGATTTTTGGCATATGTTTGGCTCAGAATTTAGTTAGCGACATCAAAGCTGTGAAAGCGAACTGGTGACCCATGCTGTCCTCGGCTTGACGCTGGATTCCTCTTAACACTGGAGCCTGCCTTTTTTGCACTGCCCTACGACATCACACAGACTATTTGTCTCACATGAACATTTGAGGGACACATTTCCTCATGAAAGTATTTTTGGAGAGCCAGTGGGCTGGAGTGAATCTCATTCATTTTGTATTATGTGATTTATACATGCCAGGGGTCATGCTGTTTTTGCCCCACCTCCCACACAAAGGCTGAAGCTTCGTTCCTTCCTGGATGTGGAGGAGCTGGCATTGGAAGTTGCGGTGTAAATAAGTGCATGTGCGATGTTAGAAGGCGGTGTGACTGTGATTTATATTTATATATAAATATCTATATTGTAAAAATTTAAAGACTCTAAGCGCCATGTCAGCCCTCCATTTATTGGAGAGGCCCAAGGCTCTGTACATAGAAGGGGCTTTATACGTCTGAAAGATCCCCACCCAGAGGTGCTCCATGGGGTTTGGCCCACAAGCCGGAAAACTCCCTATATTGTCTGACACTGGAGGCATTGCAGATTTGTCATTTTATATTACGTGTATTAGTCTCCAGAGCTGCCTGTGTGAGGTTTTTAATAGTTTTTTTTTGTTTATTTTTTATAATTATTGCCGCTTTTTATTTGGGAAGTATACTGACGAAGACCACATCAGTAATAATGTATGCAACTATGATATCATCTTAAAAGCTCAAGAAATTTCTAGAGCTCAGTAGGGGATATTCATAAAAACATGTATGTAACTACCCCAGTGATCAGTGCCACCCTCTGATTAAAAAAAGCTATTTTGATACCAAAGCATATATTGTGACAGCAGAAAATATGTAATGTGCTTCCCTTCCCCATTTTTTGTCTGCACAGTGGCAGCCATTTTATCTCACTTCTCTTATGTTCAAAATACCCCACCAGATAACTGCTTTGTCATTGTTAATTTATCTTAATGATGTAAGGATAGACTTTTACTTAGCAGACTCAACATATAAACTGATTGAGCAATCTTGGTCCATCATACTCAGCTCTGAGGAATTCAAACATTTTCATATTTATGTTTTGTTTAATAGTTCAGCCAGAAAATGGATTCCTCTGAACAACTGTATACTAATAGGATTTTAGTTATTGCTATTGGTATCAGTGATCCAGTTTGGATTCTATGCCTTACATATTCCATCTAGATCAGTGATGTTTGCACCAACTCACAGTATGCCGTTGAATAGCTGCTGGAATGCCCTACAACATCTCTTGTCATTTCCTTATTTGTTATTTTTGTAATCGGTTAATTTATTTTTAAATTAATTTAAGCTCATAGAAGAAAATTTAATCCCCAGCCTAATAGGTTGCTTTTTTTTGTAACGATGTTTTTACTGGGTCACTGGTATACTTTTGTACAGGAAGAATTAGTTATATTTTATAACATTCAAAAACAGCTTCTTGCATTACAGCCATTGCAGAAGTATCATTACGATTAGGATGTTGTTTATTTTAAACTTTAGAAAATTGAATTCTAATGTATGATTCGTTATGAATGAATTTCAGTGCAAAGTATGAAACTGTTCCAATGCTACCTACAATTGCCATGCCAGCAGGTAACTTGAGAATCTATTATCTGTTTAGGGATAAAGGGAATTATTAGCACAACAACATCATTAGCTTTTGCAGTTTGGCAATGAGGGCGTTTGAATTTTAACAGGGGCCTCCCATGATTTCTTACCCAGCTGGTGTCCTAGTTGGCAATTTGTCATCAGCGATTAACCGAAATGATTGTACTGGAAACCATTCTTATTCTCAAGTTAACTTTACAATATACTATGTGGACTATGTCTAAACCAAGGGTGACCTCAGTCAATGTATGATTGTCTTAATGTCTGAATTGAAGATAGACAAATTTGCATTCCGCAAGCACACTGGGCATGGCTTAACGTTAGACTACCACAAATAGCGCTTTTTTCTTTCTTTTTTTTAAAGTGTGGTGACCAAAAGGCCCAGGGGACAATGCCCCTATAGTTATCTGAGTGGAAAATGAAAATATTGATTTGTTGTATTTAAAAATGTGTAGTCATTTACTGTCCATTTTGTTTGGGATTTTGAAATGAACAATTGAGCAATATTTACTTTCCACAGGACCCATTCATTAAACCAGAGACAAGACACCAGTGACCTCTCAGTTATTGGAATTTTCACAGTCCGGGTCTGCTGGAAATTGCCATTTAAATAGTTTTATCCATCTCTGCTTCAAACCACATTTCTTTGACAGTTGTATACTGTGACACGATTCCACATAATTAGCTGTTTTTAATGTCTCATTTTGTGTGTACATTTAGCAAAAAAAAAAAAAAACTGTCAGGGATGCGAGGTAAGCCCATACCTGACCGGAGCTGCTTTTATACTTTAATACTCTCCCTCAAAATTGTGAATGTTTCCAGGTCTTGCTACGGTCCAAAAAGTTGCAGATCTGAAATAAGTTTTTGTAAAAGATGCACAGTTCCATCCATCCTATAATTGCACTTCAGCAACAGGTTTTTAGCAGATAATTATGTCAATCTGAAATCTGGAGTGAATTGTTACTAAATACGTTATTCATGAAAAATAAAGTCCTCATGAGTCTATCAGTCTTAAGGAGTTGTGGTCTCTCTGAAGCTATGGTGGTGGGCTACACATGCTTAAATATTCAGGAATCAACAGCTCTTTTCTAAATTGTCAGGTTATATTATTACTACTTCATTTTAGTTTTTACATTACAGACACTAGAGGGGGATGTTGTATACCAAATAGACTGATTCCGTTGTACGTTTTCATGCTAACATCCTCAGTGAATCTGTTAGATGAAGGGTAAATAGGATTGTAGATTTAGCTGTTTTACAGTTTCCAATATAGGACAAAGGCTTGAAAATGATAAAACCAACTTACATACTCCATTTTCATTACTCCATTTCCTTCCTATTGTATGGGAAATAGCCGACTGCTAGTGTAATCAGTGTTAATATTTTTATTTTGCAACAAAATTTCATTAAGGCCAGGTTCACACTGGCATTTACCGGTATATACACTGCGCTTTTAGCAAAGCGCGTCCCAAAAATACGCCAGCAAATTCAGGCTGGCCTATATTCGAGATGTGCTTTTCTGTTGTACTTACTCTACGCAGTGTGAACACTCCCACTTTGGCATTTTCACCCTGGAACCTAGTCTCGGCAAAGCCTATAGAGTAGGTAGTGATGCCCCATTGGTGCTAATTAAGTATCTACATGTGACGGTTTGTTGATTGTAGAACCTTATTATTATTATTATTATTATTTTTAATTATTATCAAATTAGTTAAAAATTAAGCAAAAAAAAAAAAGTGCTTCCAGTTGGGCTCTGTTTTGCCTGCTGAGAATGTTTGAGAAGATGCAGTTCATACCTTAGCAGTAGAGTTATGCACCGTGTTAGGCATAGATTTAAGCAAAGACAAGAGAGTATAGGTGATACTTTTATTGGCTAACGAAATAGATGGTAAATGACTGATAAAGAGGCCTTTGGAGCCTCGAAAGCTTGCATTTAACATCTATTCCATTAGCCATTGAAAGTTATCACCTATACTCTCTTGTCTATACCTACTCCTTGTTACTCTTAGGTAGCAGCCATCTTGTCTTGGAATATAATGTATCTGGAAACTTCACATAGTGTATCTGGCTTAGGACCTTTCATACATAAACATATGGGTGATTTCCTGAGCGTCCTAGTGTTATAAATAGTTTTGTTGAAATAGCGATTCCAGCTGAAAGTTGCATAGTGGATCCAGATAATAGATTTATGTTGCTCCTGCTGCAGTTGTTCTGAGACTGGGGCGGGATACATTCAGTAATAGAAGAAACTTTATTATTCTACAAAATATTATTTCTGTTCAATGTGGTAACACTGCTCTATAACCAATATACTTTTAAAGCCAGGTATAACTTAGCTAATGTTCCAGACTATCTGCAGAATAAAATGTTAGCTTCAGTGTTTCAGGAGATGGTACATTTTAACACAATTTCTTTACCATTATAAAATGCTCTGTCTTTATGACAACATTTTTCAAGTATTAATCACATCAATCACTCTGAACTGCCTCTATGGCTTCATGTTCATCAGTCACATGAGCACAACAGACACATGTTTTTCATCTGCTAACAAACAATTGTTAAAGATTTTACATATTATTCTTCAGATTTTCTAAAATATTATCAGTTTATTGGCCATTTTTTTTTCGAGCAAGCAGAAGTGAATATTGGAAAGATTGACTGTCGGTACTAGATAAATGGAACTATAGAAAAGGAACAGTTCCCTTGGATCCACTCCTCTTCCCCCTACCCTGAGTTTACTGTGGCATCGGGGGGTAAACAAAACAAGTAGGGGTCCCTGGAACCCCTATCTCCCCACTTCAACAAACCACTATGCTGGTGTGAGGTTGGATTGCTACCATTATTGAGTCCTGCTGACAGCAAGAGGCTTGGGGTATAAAAGATTCCTCTCAGGAAGGAATAGGGTATATAAACCTTCCAAAATTCACCAGGGACCCCTACTTGTTTTGTTTTACCCCATGGACATCAGAGTAAGGGAAAGAGGAGCAGCTCCTAGCAGTCGCAATCCCCAAACCCTGCCTAGTGCTGGGTGAGGGATAGGGGTCCCAGGGACTCCATTTTAGTTATACATGAACTCTACCTCAAAGGGACAGGGGTAGGGGGAAGCGCTTATCAATTTCCCCCCAACTAGCTTAGTGTTAAGTGGGGTTATGTACATGGTGTTTGTTTAATTTAAACAAATTCTAATGAAATGATAAAACATGTAGTTTACTGGTTTATTTTGTTAGTAGTGATTGGTTGTATACGTTGTTGCAGATAGTGTTGGTTTTGGGATACTTTGTTGCCTTTTTGTGTGATTGTATTAGTTTAGTAACAGTTTGCATCTTTTGATGTGTTGAATATTTTGTGTTTAGCATAGGTTACCGCCGGGACTAGTGAGGTCAATCATTTTGAGTGATAAGTTTTAGCTTAGGTAATCAGGAAAAGTTTATTAAATAGCGATCAAACAACATTGATTGTTCAGTGTTGAAATAATATCACTCAAAATAGGCGATATTGGTAAAAACTGGCAATACATTTTAGTAACTTGGGGGGAATGATCAAAAACTGGAAAAAACAGGAAAACAATTTTTTTTTCTCTTTTCCACCAATTTGACCTTAGTAAATATCTCCATCAGCTTTCTTAGGAGAGTATCTATGTGTACAGAATTATTAAGCAACTAAATGAAAACTGAAATTTTTGTTTTCATATTTTAAAGTGAGAATGATAAACTAACCTCATAATTTACAAATAAACATTTCTGCCACCCCATCCCCCCCCCCCAAAAAAAAAAAAGCAATATAGTCATCCTTCTTCTCAATAACAGTCATAAGCCTTCCATCCATGGAGTTTGTCCATTTCTTAATCTGTTGGTGATCCAAATAGGTATACTGTTTTCCTTCACTGTAAATCTCCAATTTAAGAAGGGCCCACAAGTTCTCAATTGGGTTTAGGTTAGGTGAGGAAGGGGGTCATGTAGTTATTCTTTCTTTAATGCCTTTACTGGCTAGCCATATAGTGGAGTACATTGCTACATGTGATAGAACATTGTCCTGTATAAAAATCGTAGGTTTGCTGGAAGATGCAGACTTTTTCCTGTAGCACTGCTTGAAGAAAGCACCTTCTAAAAAGTGGAAATAATTTGGGAGTTGATTTTGAATTCAACTTTAATTCAAAAAGGACCAACCAGCTCATGTTTTGTAAAAAGAGCCCTTACCAGTATCCCACTTTGCTGGAAGTGGAAGTACGTGCCTGCTTCTGATCCAGCCATGGGTCAATCCATCTGGTCCATCAAACTTCACTCTCCTCTGTCTTCTGATATCTCTTGACCCAATCTTGACATTTCAACTTATGTATCTTGCTTAATGGTGGCGAGCACTGAACATCTTGTATTTGCAGCCATGAAGACTACAAAAAAAAGTTGTAAGTTAAATTAAATGGTATTATGGATGGTGTTATGATGTCATTACTGATAAGTTTTGTCAATGCCACTCATGTTTTTTTGAGTTGGAGATGACTGTATGCTGCTGCATGGGGTGGATGCCTCGACATGGAACATAGTCAACATAAAGACATTTCTTTTGTTGGCATATTTTAGAGCAAGGAACTGCACATTTTTAAGGGTAAAGATTTTTCCACATCTCAATCTTTTTCCAGTAAAGCAACTTTTTTAAATTGCAATTTATGGTGCCACAGGCTTGAGCATCTAAAGACCATCAGGATCAATATACAGTATAAGGATACTAGAATAGAATTTTTTAAAATATATATTATATATATAATATATATATATATATATATATATATTATATCACTGGTTAAGCAGTTACATTATTAACTATCAAACTATTTTGCCACTGACATCTGGAGGACAAGACAGAGGATTCCTTCCCTTCATAAATTTTAAAATTTGAAAGAATATAACAAATATGTTCAATTTATACCAGGGTAGGCAAGATAACTAGGGATGTACTGTATTTGCCTGCGTATAAGACAACTTTTTAACCCCCCGAAAATCAGCTGGAAAGTTGGGGGTCGTCTTATACGCCGGGTGTCTCTCTTCTTACCCAGCTTCTCCTGGCTGGCTGTCTGTGAGCGCTATAGCGATTCCTCCCCAGCACTGATTAAACTTCCTGTCACTCACAGGAAATTTAATCAGTGCTGGAAAGAGCTCAGCGCTACAGCACAGACAGCCAGCAAGAAATCACTATAGCTCACAGACAGCCGGCAAGGAGGAGCTGGGTAAGGAGAGGGAGAAGGAGGGGGGCGAGTACTAAGATAGCGCCTCCCCCTCCTTCAGATGGTAGTAGG
>WMED01015451.1:0-13648 GCA_019650415.1 Pipa parva | reverse complement strand
CTGGGCAACAGAGGAGCTAGGTAGGGAGAGAGAAAAGGAGGGGGGTGAGCACTAAAATAGAGCCCCCCCTCCTTCAGAGGGTAGGGCTTGTAGGGGCAGCACAGTGTGATCGTGCTCTGATAATCTTGGAGACAGTGAGGGCTGGGCAGGCAGGGAGAGCTGACCAATCCAAGCAGGATTTGCCTTGGAAGAGGGGTAGTCTTATACGGCGAGTATATCCCAAACTCTATATTTTAACTGGAAAAGTTATGGGTCGTCTTATACGCCGGCAAATACGGTATATCTTTAGAGTGAGTAAGCTACAGGACTGCTTACCAACAGTTTGGACAGTGTACCTGCAGAGAGATCACAGAGTGGGGACGCTGGCTAATGACATCACCAGACAAGCGATGCAATCCGGAAGCAGTTGCATGAGGGAACACAGTCACATGGACGTCATCGTGCAGGCACAGATACCTAACATGTGACTTGGAGCACTATTGCCAGCTTGTTTGAGGATGTGCCAGTTACAAATGTGGAAGTCATGCCTCTCACTGAAAACAGCTCTGGATGGCAGTAATACAGCTCACAGTACTTTTTGGGGAACACAGGGCAGGGAACGTCATTTTCAGCGTTTGGCAGACTAGGATTCCCTTAGTATTTAAGGAATCCCTATATTCAATTGTGGATGGCTGAACTCAGCTAAGGGCTCTTCTGTAAAAGTAAAATACTTTGCTTGCTCCAAGTGATTTACTAAACAAGGTCATTTGCAGCGCCTGTGCTAGTATGGACTATGATCCTCTGGCTTCATAGCCTCTAGAGTTGGTGAATCCATCCATAGAGACTGTCCCACCTAGAGCCCTTTGATTATTTCATTCAGTGCAAGTATTGGCTAATTTACCGGGCACCAATGAAAAAACAATTGATTGTTTTTCTTTAGACCATGTAAAGCCTTTACTTAAGTGGTGGGCATGGTCAATAGCTTCCTCCATCTCAGAAGGTGAAACACAATCACTCTGGAGTGGCCTGTTAAGTAGTCTAACTACAGGGGAAATTGCTAATAGGTGTATCAGCAATCCTGTACCTGCCTCTCCTTGTCATTGGGTAATTTAACCTGTAGCAGTCAGTACTGTCACAATATTGACTAATCGGCTAGCTAAGGGAGTGGGTCAAAGCTTAAAAAAAAACAAAAAAAAAACATTGGGAACCTATTTTGCATTGAAAATTAATTTATAGGCCTTAACCACTTATAGCAGTGATGACTAACCTATGACACTCATGTCAGTGGTGACACGCAAAGTCATTTTTTCTGACATGCTTCATGGCACTGTTCATGCCGTGCTCTGAGTAGGGGAGTGTCCCAGCCTTCAAAAAAATATGGATTTTTCTCAAAGTGACACACTACTCAAGTTATGCTCGGTTTTTGGACAAATTTTGACACACCGAGCTCAAAAGGCTCACTGATTTATAGTATAGTATAGTAAATTCACATGCTTTATATTTAAAACTGTTTGTCTTTAGTCCTTTTTATTTTCCTGATTGTGACAATGTCCTCTTCTATTTTCTGTGCCCTAGGTGATGAAGGGTTTACAGTTTTTTCACTTAGTGAGCTGCAGAATTGCACAAATAACTTTGACAGTCGACCAGTTTCTGAAGGAGGAAATAAATTGGGAGAGGGAGGATTTGGAATTGTATACAAAGGAAAAATAAGAGGAAACACTGTAGCTGTGAAAAAACTGACAGAGGTGAGTATGACCTTTATCATTTAGTTTTTTTTTTTGTGTGTTAATGACCATACTTCAGCTTTAATAAAGGATACACCTGAATAAGGTATTTTCTGAAGTTATTTTGCAGTAAAACATCTTGATATCTTATAGTAAAAGAAATCCTAATTCTGCACCAGACCAAAGCAGTTCTTGCTGCAACAATAGTTGACTGTTAGACTGCTACTGTCGCAGTCATGTCTTTATATTGAGAATATTGTCGCAATCGCGACTTTACTATGGTGAAATTGTCGCGGTCGTAGATTTGCTATTGGAATCCGCTGTTTGAGAATTCGACAGTCGAATTCACATTTTAGCGAATAACCCCTCCCAGAGTGTGCTGCTTGTGCAAATCCATACTTAGAAACAAGGTACATCCAGTGAATGCAATTAGGTTTGCATGGGTAAAAGATATTGGCGCAGTTTTACCAACATGCGAGAAGAGGGAGCCTTAGAATTTATTATAGGATTCCCACTCTCACCGTATAATTTTTATATATTTTTTTTAGGTGGTTGGTGATAGTATTCAAGATCTAACATTCCAGTTTCAACAAGAAACCAAAATAATGGCCAGGTAAGTAGTAATTATTTCACAATTCATTGCTTAAATTCTTGAACTCAAAAACAGGTTTTTTTTAAAATCATTTTGTACAGTACCTTCTTTTCATGCATATACTGACTTTATCCTTCACCTCACATTCAAAATATTTCTGAGTGTATTAAGTACCAGTAATCACCAAGTACAAGGTACCTAATGTACTGTATACAAGACCATGTCAATGTCAAACATAACATTTTTGGAAACTCGAGAAGAGTTCTGACTTTTTTTCCCCCCTTATTATAATGTAATTTACCTAATTGAATCATAGAGCTTAGCTTCTAAATGAAACTACTAGTCTGTGTGTTTTTACATTTTCTAATCCGGTACTGATATGTTGGTATTTATATACTTAGCAGACGGTGCTACAAATGTTGTTCCTGTTCAGCAATACAAATGTACATGTACAAATGTTCAAGCAGTACTTGAACAAAAATAAAGATGTAAATCCAGGTACTAAATTTGCCACCATTGATGGGCTAAGGCCCTTTCAACATACCACATTTAATTTTATATAAATGCTCATTGCCCTCTCCATAATTACTGGTAAACCTCCAGTAATGCAATTCCCTATCACTTTATTAGCATATGCAGTATATGTAATCATGTTTTATTCTATTTAAAGGGGAACTAAAGGCTGTAACTTACACCCCACCCCTCCACAAAAGTACCATATCCAATTGCAATCTGTGCTGCATTTCGCTGTTGTTAACATTCAGCAGTATTGAAAAGTCTACTACTTTCATGTTTTAACATAAATGAGTAGCAGTCACCCTCCCCCTCCCCCTCCCCCTTCATTTCTAATACATGTGCCAAAGTCGCTACTAGGCTCCTGCACATGTGTAAGATGTGCTGTTCTGATCTTTTACAAAAGAAAAGAAGTCTGTTCACCTGTTCATAAAATAGATCACTGCTGTCAGGCTACATTAAGGCTTTTTTTCTTCTAGATGCCAACATGAAAATCTTGTGAAACTGCTTGGTTTTTCAAATGATGGTGAGCAGTATTGCCTGGTCTACACCTATATGCCCAATGGCTCTTTGCTAGACAGGTTAGCATGTCTGGTAAGTATGATTTCTGAGATTTGTAACCTGGCAACACATGCTTAGTAGCAAATGTATCAATTTTCCGATTTATGAAATTTTCTATAAAACCCTTTCAGCGCGATTTTTATAAAATAAATAAACAACCTAAAATCTCTCAAGATTTTGCCATCGTGTCACAGAATATCTTCGAAATATATGTAGAACACGGAAGCAGTGGCTCTCCTGTCCTTTATTCATTGGATTTTCTTTTCTAGAATAATACACCTCCTTTGTCATGGCATATGAGATGTAACATTGCACATGGAACGGCAAATGGTATCTGTTATCTACATCAAAACAATCATGTTCACAGGGATATTAAAAGGTTAGTACTGCGTGATAACAAAATACAATGGATGATCTGGTCTTTGATAACTGTGAAAATCAAAGACTTGGGAGGTCCCAGCCAGCACATCCTTAGCTTCTTCCCCCACTGAGCTCTGGGTCATTATGCAGCCATCTTTTCCCCTATGAGAACAGCTCACACCTGCATAACATGGACCAGTGCCTTTGTGACCACCAAAGAAGGGACCAAGGACTAACCAGCCAGAAGTATTTGATCTTGATAAAATTTGGAAACAAGTAAAGTGCAGCAAATGGCTTTTAGTCTCTAAGTCTTTAGTGTCTATTTAAATCAGTTCTAAATCTGTATTTTTTGCTCACCTTCTTGCTTATGCGATAGGGCTGCTGTACTTGATGGATGTACTGAACCTCTATGACTAGGAAGAACCTGCTTATTTTCCTTTTTGTTAGCGGTTACCCCTTTCTGTATCCTCACCACTCATATAAAGCATGGAATGTGCATTCAGTTGAATGAATAGTTGAGACTGAATGTGAGATCGAAAGCTGAGATTAAGGGGGTAATTCATGATAGTGCGAAGTGAGGTGCGGAGTCTTCGCCTCACATCGCACTGACTGATATGTGATGTCCTGCACGCGGACATCAGCGAGCGCTTTACAGGGATTCCAGTCTCGGCAAGGCAACTCTTTTGGTCTTGCTGAGACTGGAATCCCTTTAAAGTGCACACTGATGTCCACGTGCAGGACATCAGCGTGCGCATATCATTCAGTGCAAAGTGAGGCGAGGACTCCGCACCTCACTTCGCACTATCGTGAATTACCCCCTAAGACTTTGGCACTAATTCACCATTGTGCGAAGTGAGCCGCGAAGCGTTTGGCTCACTTCGCAAATGGTATTATGCGCCCACTGATGTCCTGCACGTGGACATCAGCGAGCGCATTAAAGGGATTCCCCTCTCAGCGAGGAGACTCAAGTGTTTTCGCCGGGAGGGAAATCCCTTTAATGCGCATGCTGATGTCTGCGCACAGGACATCAGCATGCGCATAGCACCATGTGCGAAGTGAGCCGAACGCTTCGCGGCTCACTTCGCACAATGGTGAATCAGGGCCTTTGTGTTTGGGGTTCAGAGTCGTACATTCCATAATGGTAGGGGAGGCATATGCTCCAAGGGCCATGGGAGAGAAGTGCCCAGGGCTGCCCTAACTGCTGGAAGCAGCTAATTTCTTGAAGAATGTTGGATGGGGAAATTCAGTGCAGATTTTGCTCATACCATTTATGTATAAATTATATATATATATATATATATATATATATATTTTTTTTTCATTGTCTTGATTGATTTTCTAGTGCAAACATACTTTTGGATGAGGCATTTGTTCCAAGAATTTCTGATTTTGGACTTTCGAGAGCAACTGGTCACCTGTCAAAGACTATGATGACTGAGAGAATTGTTGGTACAACCGCATACATGGCCCCAGAGGCACTCCGAGGAGAGATTACAATAAAGTCTGATATATTCAGTTTTGGTGTGGTGAGTTAAATATAGATGTGTTACTTGGGGGAAATCTGTCTGATCAGAAACATATTTGCCTGTCTTTATCTCCAGTAACTGTGTCTAATGGAGGAGTCCTAAGACTCAAGGTATTAAAGCAATGAATGGAGAAGTCTGAATCGTCCCAAATCTAGCTTCGTTCTTCTGCTTGTTGCTGCCATACTAGTATGTACAGGTCATAAACCTGGGAGCCATTTAATGAAGGAAGTGGGGTGAAAAGGTTTACCTGTATGTTATTGTGTGTAAATATAGTTTGTGTTGTGCAGTTTTGGGCTAAACAACTTTACATGTGTAAACTTATGTAAAGTTTCACAAACTATTCAGGAATGAGGAGGCTTCTTTTGGGAATAGCAGAATTATTCTATATTTTATGTGGTGCCTCTTAGTAAAACTAAATAGTAGGCAGCTCACTTGGATATATAACTTGCTATTGTATCCGCAGCTACAAATAAGGTTCTGTTACCTCATGTTAGGATTTGTATATTATTACTTTTCCACTTATCTCATGCCTGTATTATAATTGCATTGTTGAATTGTAGAGCATTGCCTAACTCAGCAGAACTTTATAAATAAAAATGTACATTCATATAGTACTGAGTTGTCATGCAGTTCTTTAGTTAGTTCAGTCATCCTCATCAGACTATAAAGTAGTGGTATTTTCTTTACTTTCTTTTCTATATATTTTTTAAAAAATGTATCAACTCATCCATGTAAAGTAGACCTGTTTGAATTTTGCATATAGTTATGTGAATCTGTAGTTAACATCTAATGTAACAGAGACCCCAGTAAACTGAGTGCTCACTTCACAGTGCTCAGAGAAGGTTGCATGGGACTTAATACCCTGGTTCCTTTATGGCCTGGTCCGGAAACTGAACTTCAGTCAAATCACCCTGTCTTTCCATATGATGGCAAACTAATACTCACTGGACCTGGATAATGCTTTCCTGATTAGTAGCGGTCCTCCTTGTGTTATGATGTACAGTATATTGGTTTTTTAATACTTTTTTTTTTTTTTTTCGACATTCTGTTTCTTTAATGATTAGTACATTTTTGAACATGTGTATTTTAACCACTGATTGCATGAATTCTTTTTTTTTTCTAAAATGTTGTTCAGTAATCCTATAATAATTTTTTTTTTTGTAGGTTTTGCTAGAAATAATCTCTGGACTTGCACCAGTAGATGAGGAACGCTGTCAACCACTATTGGTAATCTGATTTTTTTGTTTTGTTTGTTGGTATGTTTTCTAGTAGTAGTATGATATCAAACATGTAATAGATAGAGACAGCACTAAGCGTGCAGCAATAATGAAAGATTCCTATTAAGTTATGAATTTTTTATGTTGTACCCTTATATTTCCTGTAGACTAATAAGTACATTTCTGTTCCATAAAGAAGACATGTGGCTGGCTTATCATTCTTTTCTGTGTAGCCTTTGGCTATTCATTATTGCAGACAGCTGCACAAGTCAGAAAAAGCAGAAATCAGACAGGCAGCCTCGTGCTACCACATTGCTTTTTTCCTGTTGTATTCTAAAACACTTTTAGATTTTTTTTAATTGAAAATACATTAGTGAAATACATTATTTTTAAATTAATTACTTAGTTGTTATATGTTTTAAATATTAAAGTACTAAATTCTCACAATAATTCTCATTTGTTTATTTAGTCTACATGTCAGCAACACAAACCCACAGTCATTCCCTTCCAAGCCACCTACTTGATTATTTCTGATTACATTATTTCACAAGTACATGGCAGCCTTTGTAGAATTTCAGCTCTACCCCCTGCAGTGAGCATATGCCTCCTTGATATTTAGGGGGGAATTCACCATTGTGCAAAGTGAGCTCCGAATCCTTCGGCTCACTTCACACAATGGTGAATTACCCCCTTACAGGTTAATGTACCATGTGATTTTCCCCCACCAGTCAAGCAATATGTGTGATAATGTACTACAAAAGGTTGGAAAAGGGAGCCAAACAGCGGAGCTTGATATAAAAACTTTAATATGATCACAAAATGTTCCTGGCTGTACAGGTGCTTTATCGACGGCCTGCGTAGCCCAAGACGTGTTGTGATCATAATAAGGTTTTTGGAGCAAGCTCTGTTTGGCCTCTTCCATTTAGTTTTGTAGATAGAATGATGATTGCTTGAAATTACAGCTTGATATTAAAGAAGAAATAGAGGAAGAGGAAAAAACTCTGGAAGATTACACTGACAAAAAGATGTGGGATGTCGAATCAAATACCTTGAATCAGATGTATACAGTTGCTAGTCAGTGTTTGAATCAAATGAAAAACAGGAGACCTGACATAAAAAAGGTAGTTTATTACTGAAAGATATTTAAAAAAAAAAATCATTGTGATCATACATCTACTTAAACATTTTTTCCTGGTTATTCTTTCAGGTCCTGCACGATCTTGAAAATATAAAAAATATACTAACTAGTTCCTGAGCCTCGGAACATAAAAATAATCTTTTGAGATATTTTGTGCTACAATGGATCAGATATGTGTGCATATCCTGGTATCCCAGTGCATTGTGGGAATTCTACAGCTCACCAAAACCCAGCTGGTTTTCAGTGAGAAGGAAACAACCAGCGGTGTATATCTATATTTATTTTCTTTAACGCATACTTGTATAAACGCTGTCTTGCTATTCATTTACTCATTTTGTTAGTAGAATAAATATTTTTTTAATAAATGCGGCTTTTGTTATTAATAAAATAACTAAACTTTTTTTTTTTTTTTTTTTTTACTGAGGGAGTTATTCATTAAGGTGCGAATTCGACTGTTGAATTCGCAAACAGTGGATTCCCATAGCAAATCCGCTACAATTTCCCCATTGTAAAATTGCAAAATTTTTCATGTCAATATTGTGACAATTTTCCCATAATAAACTCGCAACTGTGACTATTCTCATTATAAAGATGCAACTGCGACAGTAGCAACCTATTGCAACTGTCCTTATCTGGTGAATTCACACCTATACGAAACAATTCAGACTTTAGTGAATAACCCCCCTGAAAACGTACTATCTGGTAAGCCGAGTCACTTTAAAAATCATACACAAAATTGAAATTCTTATGACTCTTATAAAGCCTCTATTTAAGTAACAGGGTTTCACCAGCACCCTGGTTTATTTAAATAATGTTAAGGTAGGGAATTGCTAAGTATTGTCTATGACTGAAGACTCAGAAACCTGTTCAGTTTGCCCATATTTTCCCCTTCGATTGATGTGAAGACTTATTTAAACCAGCAACTGACCATTGCTTTAAAAGGAATCATTGCTGTGATAATCCAATGGCAATTTCATTGTGTTATTGGCCCTTTCCAGGACCAGTTAAGCCAGAAAAAAAGAACTTTTGGATTGTTTTAGCAGTTTCATTTTTTGAAGTTGAATTCCTGATCTTTTCTGGTTGCAGTCCCTTTTATTTGTTAAGTAAACAAACCCCCAATTGATATATTGATTTTCTTTCTCCTGGAATTCTTGAAAGAATGTTAATGTTTTCGTAATGTAAGAATACACTCAAAGGGGTATGATAAGCTTATTCAGAAACATCTTTTCAGACAACACAAGGCTTAGAATCACAGTACTAAAAGCGGAATATAAAACAAACTCCAAATTGAAAAATGAGACACGATACATCTGCTTAAGTGCCTACATTTATTCATAAATATCATAATCATGTAAGCATATTTTCAAAAATCACAATTGTTCCTTAACCACTGTATGTACATTACAATTAACAACGTCCTGATTGTTTTCAATTTTTAAAAAGAATGAACTGATTTAGTGTTGAAAAAATTGCATACATTGGTCATATAAACTTAGCTATGATTTAATGCTTCATGTAAACATGCCATTCTAATAAAATAGAATTAGTATTTTATAGCCGCTATAAAAAAGTAAGCAACCTTTATAGCCTATCCCCTTTATAAAAAAAAAGGCATAAAAAGGGGAATAAAGTAAAACATGACACACATAGTAAGAAACTACCCTATCTACGTCACAACATTACTGAAAAGAGCAGAATACACTCAAATTATTATGCATAGTTTGAAATCTTACATTCTTATCTTCAAAGTGATCCTGCTGGGGGTATATATATCATATAGTAACCAAACATATCCCAGCTTCAGTCTCCTGATCAAACAATACTATTCGCTATACAACAGGAAAAAAAAGTTTACAAAGTGCATAAAAAAAGACGAAAGGAGGTTAAAAAAAATATATATATATATAAATCTACTTTAAGTAAAATTTTCAAGTTGACGTACTTAATAAATCAATATTGACAGGAAGAGAAAAAACTGGAAAGTGAGGCAGATTAGAAGCAAATTCTTTTTTAATCTGTTGGTCTCAAGAAAATGTTTTATGAATTTTTTTTTTTTTTTATTAAACTGATTTTGGTTTTTATTCATATCTAAACCTAAGGGATCAGCATTATAATGATTATTTAATATGAGCTAATGCCACTTTAACATGCCATTGTTTCTTATGCTAGATCTTCAGAATTTCATCAGTTAAAACATGAAAAGACCACCTTTGTATTAAAGGATATAAACAAAGAAATGTGTTGATTGTAAAAAGTCCCTTTAACAGTAGGTTTTCCACCATTTCTTCTCTTGCTACCTCATAGCTGAGAGAAGAGACTAGCTGCAGTTTTTACTGTATCTCCTCTTTTCAGCAAGAGAAGATATTGTAGCATTTGATGGACATACTGGTAACATAAGTGCCAATAATATAAACATTCTTCTAAATTTATGACAGCAGATGGGGAAACTTGAGGTTTTAACTGATAAAATCCTAAGGGTCTAGGGTACTAAACAGCCACAAATAAAAGGGGCACCTAACCCCCCCCCCCCTTTCTTTACAAAATAAAACCCCATAGATCATGTATTGTATGGGTGTACACATTGCTGTATGCATGATTACATTTTTCTTGTTTGTTTTTTTTAAGAGGACGCAGTGCTAAGATCTTCAGTTCTCTCCGCTACAATTGTAAATTCATTGTCACTCTCAATGCTGTTGATTGTCCCACTTCGTATTGGCAGTGCTCACTGTTTTGATATAACAAAGCTTCTGTACATGCGTTCAGTGCTACTGCACTCAATGGCTATGGACAGTGGCTGCAGTCAAGACAAAATAGGGGTTGAAGAAGAACAGAAGATCTCTGAACTGCTTAAGGATTGGAAGGACCCTTATAAGTATATATAAGTTATCCTGTTAAAGGAAAACATTCCTTGTACGGGCAAGTGTTAAGTTCCCAATTTAAATCAAGAGCAGATATTTAAACTTCTACAAACAGATATTGTGGATAAAATGTGAAACAAAATTGTGATACAGCTATTACTTCTTACAAACTGAGCGAGCAAAAGTTTACAATTGTGAATATAATTGCACATTTTGTGCTATAGGTTTCCTTTGTAGTCCCTTTAGGGCAATGACACTGATATTTATCTGCCTCGCTTTCCTGCTATGGAAAACAAAAAATCAAATGGACTTTTTTTAGTTCAGAACAGGGGATGCTGGGAACTTGTAGATACCCCTCAAATAAGAGAGCTAAAAACTGTATAATGTCAGTCAATGCTTTGATTGTTTTCTTCAGGCTACCATTAAAATGTAAAAAAAAAAAAAAAAAACCTAGTTGCTAACAGATTCTACATTTTTAAATGACGATAGAAGTGGCGAGAGGTTCACAATGGGTTGATTTTACAGCAGAAATCATTTGAAGATTTTCATTTCAAGTAGAAATTCATGTCTTCTCGCACCCATTCAAATAAATATACACACACCTTATCACTGAACAAAAAACATTCCAAAGGGTTTCAGGCACTAATATATTCATTTAACATCTTAATTTTACAAGGTAAACAGCCGTTGACACACTTGCTTTATGACAGCTTGTAGCAGTGCATGAAAAACTACACCCTGGCTAGGAAAATCACAAAATGTTAAAATGACAGAGACAAAATCAAATGACTTATCTGTCTGAATATAAAATAGCCATCAACCAATCTTCCATATGGGTCAGTGATGTTATCTGTTACCAAAATATGCAATTTTGTTGAGAAATCTGAAAATGAAGGTGTTGAAAAAGATGATAACAAAAATGTACAAACGTTAGTTAAGTATGTTTGACTTATTGCTGTCAAATTTCAAAGGTAGTTCTGGTTTGCAAATTGCTGTCACAGTCAAGATAGGCAGTGTTTGTGCCACAAGTCACAATTCAATAAAAATCTAGTATGTATGAAAATATTTTCACTCTACATATTAGGTTTATATTGCTAGTAATGACACATAGGTATAAATTCCAAAGTTGTCTACTTCTTTAAGATTACAACACATGGGAGGATCTACACTAAAAAAAATTACAAATTAACTCTGTGCTTTTCACCACTTTTGCCTAAGATTACCCCCCAACAACAACAATGCAGATATTGCTTGCATTGTTAGTACAATGGTTCCAGCTAATATTTTTCTTAAAGATGATCAGTAAATTCTTTTCTTTATGTTGTTACACAAAATAAATGAGGGCTGGTAGTTAATTTGTATTTATATACAAATGTAGAAATATAGGTAACTATACTTACAGAAATGTAAGCCACTTATGTAATGTTAAAACTTGTGTACCTGCCACGTCTGTTGCAATATGCCTTTGTATATTCATAAAGTGTAGCACCACATCATTTAAAATGTGACTTTCCTTCATATGAAATTAAAATATCCACAGTGGTAGAAGATTTTGTTTCAATGATAATGTTTGTAAGGCTAGACAGTGAAGCAAATGTGTATCAAAACTGTGCTCTAAAACCCTGAAGGTCAGTTAACTACAATATTCACAGGTAAACAAATGTAAGTAACTTTTTTTGCTACATTTTTGCATACAATTCTGGAAATGTTTTAT
The DNA here is from genome assembly GCA_019650415.1 of Pipa parva. Classification (NCBI taxonomy): domain Eukaryota; kingdom Metazoa; phylum Chordata; class Amphibia; order Anura; family Pipidae; genus Pipa; species Pipa parva. The sequence goes on along the minus strand of WMED01015451.1, from coordinate 1,466 downwards.
GTGTGCAAACAGGCAGTGTAGGAAATTATAACTTCCCCATATGCACCTCCTTTTCTATGATGTGCTCAGGATCATAAACAGTAAGTCTGCAGCTATAAATGCACTTTCAACAGAGACTTAGATTAACCTACTTCCTCTACAAAAGAGTACTTGTTCTTTGTTAGTATGATAGAGAAAAGAAAATAGTGTTTTTTTTTTGTGCAACCTGCTTGTTACTGTACATTAAACCATATTTATTTCATTTATTACATGGAACCCTCAGTATTCTAAAATGGGTCCATTTTATCAAATATAAATTCTGAGGTTGAGTGGTTAAGTGACAAAAGACATAAATGCATCATTAATTTAAAGATACGGGATTGCAGGAATGGTTTCTGGAAAATAAAGAGGATTACAATTCAGTATTGCCATTGATGATGGTCTAGTCATTTGCAGTTTCAGCTTCTGCTGGTCCTCTAATAATTCGCCGGATGCCTCGCTTTCCTGCGGGACCCTTTGGCTTGGCAAAGCTCTGTTTGTGCGCGTGCTGTTTTGGGTGTACTTCCTCATACAGAAACTCTGAGGTCAGTTCATCTCCATTGTCTATCTCAATCTGTATAAAAGTACAGGGTTTAAATATTCTTTTTTTTTTTTAAATGGCATTAATAAAAATGTAAAATGTTCTCTATGCACTCATGCCTGATGATATTATCTGTTCATGTCAGTTTGTAGTACTCATCGCTCATGCAGGGAAAGTTCACTTTTTGGTGCCACTGGCCTTTGTGCATTAGAAGAGGTAAATGCTCATAACATATTTACACGAAAGATTTTAAAATTGCCAAATTTCACTGAATATTACAAAGTACTGCATCTATGCTATGGAATACTATGTCCTATTGTTTGCATATGAAGAGTCTGAAATAGACAGACATGAATATACTATCACAGTCACCACATGTATGGTTCTATAATCCAATACTCAGATTAACCTGAAATACAGCTGCTTTTAAAGACAAGGGGAAGAAAAAAATTCCCATTCAGACTGTTATTCCTATATAGCATTGGTAAAAACCATATCTTCCAAGTTGAATTCCAGATTTATGTTAATTTACATTTTTTTCCTTCCTTGTAGATGCAGCTGCCTTTAATCTGTTAAGTAAATAAACCCTGACTAATTTTATTATTTCCTAGGGAAAATGCATATTCATGAAGTGCACCAAGTAACCCAATTTGACTACAATGAGCAGAGAGAGACAACACAAACCAATTAAAATCAGCAAGTCTAACATGACATTTTTACAAGTATTTCCAAGGAATAACTGCAGAGCCAATCCAAATAGTAGTTCTCTTTTTCTAGTGCTAATGATACCTTGCCCAAGGCGTACTATTTATTACACACATTCAGTCATGGCCAAAAGTTTTGGGAATGCACAAATATCATATTTTCACATGATCTGCTGCCCTCTGGTTTTTATGTGTGTTTGTCA
>WMED01015450.1:2046-13648 GCA_019650415.1 Pipa parva | reverse complement strand
ACTTTGTAAAAATTAACATTTGTGTCATTCTCAAAACTTTTGGCCATGACTGTATAAAATCCAATTACATTGGTATGTAACTCCAAACTTAAAGTGCACCCATCATCAAAAAATGACATTGTTTAGTCTAGCATAGCATGCTAGACTAAACAACTTTGTCATTTAAATAAATTTAAAAAATACCTATCACATGCTGTCCCTCGGTGAATCTTCCTGCCAACCCGACACTCAGCTATCAGCTGTTGTAGTGTTGAGTCTGGGAGGCAGTCCTCTGAAGCCAGCTTACTTGATTGACAAGTAAGCCAGCTTCATGATGCAATCACATGCACGCGCGCCTCTATGTTGGGATGCTCAAAGCATATGCGCTTTGAGCCTCCCCAGCTAGTAACACTGACAGCTTCTCCTGTAACTGACTAGGAAACTGTCAGTGTTATCTGCTGGAGAGACTCAAAGCGCATACGCTTTGAGCTCCCCAGGATGCGCGGTCATGTGATCGCAATCCTACAAGGAAGCTCAAAGCATATGCGCTTTGAGCCTCCCCAGCCAGTAACACTGACAGCTTCCTCAGTAACTGACTGGGAAGCTGTCAGTGTTACTGGCTGGGGAAACTCAAAGCAAGCGCTTTGAGTTTGACCCACCTAGCTGACAACTTCCTCAGTTTGGGATGCACGGTAGGGAATGGAGGGGTGGGGGGATGCACAGTGTGGGGGGATTCACAGTGGGGGATGGTGCACAGTGTAGTGGATGATGCTGTGTAACCTGATAATGCTAGTGCACGTGCATATGAGATTTGGAGACAGGGGAGGAGAGCCTGCTTGTTAGGGGGCATTCCTGTAGTGTTTGAGTGGCAGGTCAGGCAAAAATTGGCAGCTTCTGTTTTCTAATCAGGGTGAGATTGAAGTAAGTGTATTTTCAATATGCAAACTTTTTTTAGTTCCTAATTACTTGATTTACATTATAAAGTCACATACTTTCTAAAACTGTAATAATCCTGAGCTGACGGGTGCACTTTAACAAAATAATCCCCTCAACTTTCCCTCTTTGCTGGAAAAAATGCAAACAAAGGGGTACTCTTCTATCTATTTCATGAGAATGCCCTATGGTTTAAGGAGGACTAGAAGCTTGTTTACTGTAGGTTTGATTCTTAAAGGGGAACTATAGTCAAAGTACATCTTTACATATGCAGTACTATACCTTAGTGAGAAGTGTTTCTCCCCAGTAGTTATTTCATGTGATGCAGATTGAGTTTGCAGTATTGATAAACTTCTCCACCAGGAAATGTGCGTGTTATGTGTACTGGCCAGTTATCCATGAAAAGGTACCCTACTGACTACTTAGTACAAGTTATCTTTCCCTCTGTAATCTCTTGTAAACAAGCTTAATTTATGCGGTCAAAAGGTCACCAAACTGCTTAACCAAAGCAGTCAGGCAGCTTTTTCTTCCTGTGTTGCCTGACTCAGGGCCGGTTCTAGCACTGTGCGATGTGGGCGACTGCCCAAGGAGCAATCTATTTGAGGGTCGCTGTCGCCCACCGCAATCTTACCTCCTCCAGCATTCCAGCGACGCTCCTCCTCTGAGCGCCGTTCCACCATGAGGTCGCATTCCTCTTACCTAATTGTGGAGCGACGCTCAGAGGAGGAGCGTCGCTGGAACACTGGAGGAGGTGAGTGGGGGACACCGAAGGGTGTGCGCCCGGGGAGGGGGGCACGGAGGGGCGGTTCAGCCAGGGCGCCCATAGGGCCAGAAGCACCCCTGTCCTGACTTGCAGAACAGAAAGAGGAGGGGGACCGGAAGGAGGAAAATATCAGCTCTCAGGAAAACTAATTAAAGAAAGAAAACTCTAAGTATTATTTCTTCCCTAAACTTTTTTTTTTTTTAACTATTTGTGTCAGTAATTGGCTTAGTATAAAGGAGTTTTATATGTTTGTGTGCAGTTATATCATCACTATAGTGCCCCTTTAAGGGGGAAATACTTTCCGATAGCTGCTTTATGCTCCAGCGTTGCCTCTGCGCTGAGTAACTTGTTGATGTCTTCCGCTCTTAACAGGTACTGTGACCCTCTTCACTTATTATAAATCAGGGCTACACATTGTTTTCCACCAGTGTTCCAAAATATGACACGCTGAATAACAACTCTCGCACAACAAATCATTTGTATCTTTTACATTAAATTCATGAATGTTATTTATTTCTGTTTGTTTTTATCTTCGTTGGTAGCGGCCATGTTGTTAAACAAACCTCAACTAGTTGTTTTCTTCAGATCTGTCCCCAAATGCTGGGCTGCCCGATGGTGACGCGTGCACAAGAAGTGTGCCACCATCATGGTGCCAGCAGCACATATTGCCCTACCCACCCTATGAGTGGTCCAGCAAAGGTTGGGAACCGCTGCTAAAAATGATACAAATCCAGGGAGATAAATAGCTAAATATTTTACTTTATAGACACCATTTAGAACCTTGGAAAGCTCAACCTATAGAGCAGCTATAAATGCAGTTTAAGGCATTTTTATTTTTTGTGTTACTGTCCTTTTAACGTGCAGATTGACAGCCATGTTGGTGAAAGGGAGACCTTCCATCCCCATTATCCAGGGCACATCGCAAGCGTTCAAAGTTTCGGCATCTGCAAAATAAACAGTTCTCTTCTTATTACTTATTATATTATACGTATTCGCCGCTTAACTATACTTCCGAACGGGAGGAGAGAGCCCAGAGCCTACATTTTACGAAGTAAGCGTAAGTAATGATGTAAGGGCGAGACAGGGTGGGAGGGGGAAGTCTACAGCGGCCATGTTGGAGGTGGATACGTTCGTTACGCAGCGTAGGGTGCGGAAGGGGTTTGAGCACGTACGAGGAGAGCGAGGAAAAGCAGCGCGAAAGCTGCTGAACGCTTTACATAGTGAAGGAAAAGGCCGGTATTAAGGTATGGCGCAGTCAGTCTGCTCTCCTCACGGTGTCTGCGCTCTCTTCACGGTTCTCCGATGTTGGTCTTGTACATGCGGGGTGGGGGCGCCGTAGTTGGAATCTGCTTGTTGGGGTTGAAGCCTGGGTTTTGAGTACCAGTGAAGGAAGACTAGTTTATAGGTACCGGTGTCTGGGTTTGCGGGGTAACAGGTTGCGAATACAGATTTCCCCCCCCCCCCCCCCGGGGTTATCGCTTAGTGAATGCTGGGATTTGTAGTTAAGCATCAGCGTTGGAGTCAGAGAACAAGGAGTTGAGCACTTTACTGCCTGCGTTAGTTGGAGCGACAGGGGTATATGGACTGGAGCAATGTACATACAGTACTATAGACTAATATCTACAGGTGTCTCTGAGTCCAGGTTTGCTTTTATTATCCCACAGCTCAATATTACAGGCTGGGCAATATGCCTGCACATAAATTGTATTTCATATTTTTATTTATAAAGCTCTGCAAGGTTGCGCAGAGCTGTACAATCCAACAATACAGTTATATTACAGACAAGGGATGTGCATAAAGTAAAGGTGAAGTAAAATAGAGGCATATAATCCAGAAAATTCATCACCCTAAGTGCCAAGCCATGATTGAAACCAGAGGATGGAGGTCCCTGCCCCATAGAGCTTACAATCTAAATAGAAGGAAAACTTACATAACAGATAGGAGGGTAACAAGTGCAGTAGGATGAAATGTCAGTTCATTTGGCTATAGGTGCCAATTAAATAAGAAAATATAAATTTTGAATACGTACTTGCATAAGTATAAAATATAGACATGAAAACCAGTGCTAGTCCTCCAAGAGGTAAGATTTGAATTTAGATTTGAAGATATCGATGGTTTGCTCTTGGCAGAGTTAGAGGGGTGTAGAATTCCAAAGATAAGGGGCAGCAAGAGAGAAGGGTTTATGACTAGAATGGCAGTCTTGGTGAGAGGTTCCCGAAGAAGGTTGCCTTGTGAAGAGCGGAGTTGACGGCTACGCACATACAAGCAAACAAGGGAAGAGATGTAGGGAGGGGCAATAGAGCGAAGCGACTTGAAAGTCAAAAGTAGAACACTGTAAATAATACGTTTGTTAACTGGGAGCCAAGGAGCAGACTGGAGTTGGGAGGGAGACTTTTCAGGAGAGAGGGAGATTATTATAGCAGCAGACTTTAGAATAGACTGGAGTGGGGAAAGATGAGAAACTGGAAAGCCAGTTAGAAGGGCATTGCAATAGTCCAAGTGGGTTAAGACAAGGGTACACATGAGGGTGTTAGCAGAGGCCTGAGAGAGAAATGGACAGATGTTGGTAATGTTATGAAGGAAAAAGCAACAGTTTTTATCAGTGGTAGCAATGTGCTAAGAGAAGGAAAGAGCAGAGTCATTTCACCCCAAGACAACATGCAGAAGTAACAGGGTTAATGATATAATCAACTGAAATGGAAAAGGAGGGAGCAGGACCAGGTTTAGGTGGGAAAATAATCAGTTCAGTTTTATCAAGATTTAGTTTGAGACGGTGCCGGGCCATCCAAGAGGAAAAAGCCAGGAGACAGTTAAAGATTTTATTATTGACTTCACATGTTGGCACAGGGGCAGATAAGTAAATTTGGGTGTCATCCGTATACAGGTGGTATTTAAGGTCAAATGAGCTGATGATGTCACCCTAGGAAAGTGTGTACAAGGAGAACAGGAGGGGACCAAGAACAGAGCCTTGAGGTACCCCCACACTAAGCAGGATAGGAGAGGAAGAGTCATTAGCACAGGAAACAAAGAAGAAGCAATCAGAAAGGTAGGAAGTCAGCCAAGACGCAGCTTGATTACGGACACCAAGCGCATGGATAATCTGAGTAAACGGAGTGATCAACAGTATCGAGTGCAGAGGATAGGTTCAGAAGTATAAGAATAGAAAAGTGTCCCTTGTTTTTGGCAGTCTGGAGATCGTTTGCAAGTTTACACAGAGTGGCCTCCTTAGAGTGCCCTGGCTGAAAACCAAACTGCAAATGCACAATGGGGGCAAGCTTTCTCAATAGCAAAACTTTGTTTTACATTTAGTAACTCTTAGTCATAAAAAAGAAAAAAATACCTTTAAAAAAACATATTTGCAAATAAATTGAACTTGAAAAAATCTGTACCTGCAGCCTACCTGCATTTTTTTGGTATGGGGGAAATCAATAAAAAATGGATTTTGTTATGGAGGACTACTGGATGAAAGTAGCCCTTGTTTTAATTTTCTGCAGAAACATGTATAAAATTCCCATAGGTTGCTTCAACAGGAAGTGCTTTATTTAAATCTCTTTGCACTTCACATTTATGTGTGTGGAAAGTGAGTTGCCAAAATGTGCCATGTGTTAGACTTTGGCCTAATCCATATTTAGAGATGACATTGTTATGACTGGAAATTTTATGGTTAAACTTTTCTCTCAGGCAGATCATGATTAGAAGTATATTTGAGTGGAAGATTTAAATTAAGACTGAAATGGCCCGTTAATGTTAAGTCCTGCTGTACTATGTAGATAGTCTAATGTTACTTATGTTTAATGGGGAACTATAGTCAGATTACATATTTACATATGTGGTACTGTACCTTAGTGAGAAGCATTTCATCCCAGTAAATGTTTCATGTGACGCAGAATGATTGAATAGGCAGCACTGATAAACTCCCACACTAGTAAATGTGTGTGTGATGTGTACTGGCCAGTTTTTCATGAAAATGTACCTTCCCTTGGATATTTTTGCCCTACTTACTACTTAAGCCTGTGCACAAGTTAGCTTTCCCTCTGCAACCTCCTGCATTCTAAGCTTTATTTATGTGGCCAAAAGGTCAGTACATTGCTTAAAGAAGAACTAAAGTTAAAAAATAAGACATATTAAATCCATACCTTATAGTAAGTTGAATTGTTGCAGTATCAGCTTGAACTGTGCTGTATTTTCACTGCACCGAGGCAGACTTCTCAACACACTTCACACACAAGATTCAGCCCGAAGCTCCACCGTAACACCTCGTACGTCATCATGTTCATTGAGGGGAGCATTTTCATTGGCCACGCATTGAAAGTGATGACGTTTGAAGCCTTTTGGACGACTGATTCAACAAGTGGGTGGAGCTTTGGGCTCTTGTGTGTGAAGTGCAGTGAGACGTCTGCCTTGGTGCAGTGAAAATATGGCTCCGATCAAGCTGTAACTACAATGATTCAACTTACTATGAGGTATGTATTTAATATGTCTTTTATTTTTTTTAGCTTTAGTTCTCCTTTAACCAATAGCAGTCAGACAATTTTTTCTTCTCCTGCTCCTAACTTGCAGAACAGAAAAGAGAAGGGGAAGAAAATGTCGGCTCTTAGGAAAAACTAATTAATGGAAGCAAACTGTAAGTATTTATTTATTTCCTAAACTTTTTTTAACTATTTGTGTCAGCAATTGGCTTAGTTAGTATAAATGAATTTTATATGTATGTGTGCAGTTATATCAGCTCTATAGTGCCCTTTTAAGTAGCTTATTAGTGGTATTGGTCATGTCTTTTAGAATAACCACAGACAAAACATTTTTGGACATAACACAGTTCAAACCTAAAAAGAGCCATATGAGGCTCACATTTGTTTCTCTCCAGAAATAAAGGAGGATTGCACAGAAATCAGTCCAAAATAAAGGAGAACTAAAGGTATAAAGTAAAAAAAGACATATTAAAAAACTTGCCTTATATTGAGTTGAATTGTTAGTTGCAGCATGAACTGTGCTGTAATTTCCCGGCACTGATGCTTACTTCACAGCTCAGGCTGATACAAGAGCCAGTGCGAAGCTCCTCCCACTTGGTTGTACCAGCGGTGAAAAATGATTTCAACGTCATGTTTATTGCGGGGGCCAATGAGAATGCTCCCCGCAATGAGCGTGATGATGTGTGATTCCGATTAAAACAAGTCGGAGGAGCTTCGCGCTGGCTCCTGTGTCAGCATGTACTGTGAAGTAAGCTTCGGTGCTGGGTAATTACAGCACAGTTGATGCTGTGACTGTAATAATTCAACTCAATATAAGGTAAGTTTTTTTTTTTTTTTTTTTTTTTTTTTTTTTTTTTTTTTTTTTTTTTTTTTTTTTTTTTTTTATATACGTCTTTTAGGTCTCCTTAACTTACACTATTCTAAGTAGCTTATCAAGAGTACAATGTATGAATGTACAGTCTTTGGTTGTTATATGTTCCAAAAGAGTTGAAGTAATATGTAGGCTGTCAATAAATATTTAAATATATTTTTACAACAGGTGAGACTTTGCCATTTGTCACGGTGTATTTTTGTGCACTTATATTAGCCTTTTAACTATTTGAAGTAAAATCACTGGCAAAATTAATGGTAAACTGCATCTTGGCCCTTCCTTTCATTCGTTGTGTTACTGTGAGTATTGAAGCTGATGTCCACACAACCAGATCAGTGATAGATTTTGCTACGTACATTAGTTCAAATTTTCCAGTACGTGGAGTTGTAATTGCCTGAGCGTTCAGATAGTTCATTCATGGTGTTAGTTGCATGCAAATTCTTGGATACTAATTGCTCAACTTTCCTCTTTTTTTAAAGGAACACTCCAGCCAAAACTGAAAAAAAATGCATGTGTTAGTAAATACGAATTGCTAACTTTTATTGCATTTTATTTTCAATTTTGGCCCTAAAGTTAAATATCTTACCTGTTTAGAAGCACTTCCGTGTTTAGGATTCCATCTTCACCTGTGCCGCCGACTCTTAGGTGTCCTGGAGCAGAAACTCTTCACAGCCGCAATCCTCTTTCAGCGTGCAACCCGGTGCCGGGATCTCCGAATAGTCACATGGGAGAGCGCCGCATCATCAAGGGGAGACGGGTTGATGATGCGGTGCACCCCCTCTTGTGACTATTAGGAGATGCCAGCACCAGGCTGCACACTGAACGGAGAGGATTTCGGCTGTGAAGAGTTTCTGCTTCAGGACACCTTAGAGTCGGCGGCACAGGTGAAGATGGTATCCTAAACACGGAAGTGCTTCTAAACAGGTAAGATATTTAACTTTAGGGCCAAAATTGAAAATAAAATGCAATAAAAGTTAGCAATTCGTATTTACTAACACATGCATTTTTTTCAATTTTGGCCGGAGTGTTCCTTTAATGGATACTGATGCCAAGTGGGCTAATGACACATATGCCTCTCTAACAACTCATAGGGAGGTGTCGTCAACTGCAGTTGTTCTCTGGAGGATTAGTAACTCACTGCAATTAATCACTGGCTGTCTTTCATTAAATTTCTAGTCCCTCGATAACAGTTAATGCTAGCTGCTAATTTGTTACTATGGGTTAATAGAGTTGTTGAGACATCCCTTCCTATATATTTATATATTTTCTCAAAAAATATGAAAAATTTCTATAAATGTCGAATATATATATATATATATATATATATATATATATATATATATATATATATATATATATATATATATATATTTATTTATTTATTTTAAAACTTTGTTGCTTAATGATTGTGCATTATCTATAGTTTGATTGAAGGCAATGGTAATACTTTTCAGTTTCTCCCCAACAGATAAGGTATGACTTTAGTCCACCAATTAAATGACTGTACGATGGCATACTATGATACGAATGTGACAAGACTGAGATGTGTGAATAAAAGAATCCAGTTAGATAGTAATGAAAGTGATTGTTTGCCCTAAGTTTTGATATTTGGCTTTAGGGTCATTGAAAGTTCACAATTGTTGTTGTACGAGGAGAATAATCCAAACTGGGATAATGATTACATAATCTCGTGATGAGACCTTAAGAAGATACTCTGAAAAGTTGTACTGCGGCTGTGTAGTTATACATTGATGACTTGCCAAACAAACGCAGGCTCAGAAGTGACTGTGTAACATGATACTAGATAAATGTATAAAAGCAGGGGGATTCCTACGGTAAAATTGGCTTTGCATATAGTCAAGCAGATGTGCTCACAGTGTTTCTCCCAGATTCTTCCTGTTAATCGCTTGAGGGGTACCACAATTGCGGAGTGATGCTACAATATCCGGTGATGTATTGATGTTTACTTTATATAATTTTATCATATTTAACTTCTATATATTGTTACAATAAATAGTTGTATTTTGTTTTACCTCAAAACTGACTCTCAGTATGCTTAACTAGGATGTTAATGAGCGAGCTGCAGATTAATTTTGAGTAAGTAAGATATACTTGTCATGTAGTGGATGTTCTCTATTGTAATGCAACAGTATGTTACAGTCAGTAGGTCTGTAGTATAAATACTTGAGACAGATCCTGTCCATACATTGTATAGGCCAGAAATTCCATAAAATTTCATATTTCAATGCAAATCAAATTTTTTCTGCGCTTTTGATTTATCTACTAAATTGTTTTAAAGCACCCAACATTTTTTTAATGTTTTTTTCTAACCTTAAAAGAACAGTCCAGCCCGATTAATAAAAAGTAATGTGTTGTAAATGCATAATACAGTTTTTTGCTAATATACTTAGTCAGTTTTTTATGTAAGCAAAGGAATTAATTGTTCCATCTGTGTAGCAGTACACAGCTCTTCTGTGTTTACTTCCATTTGGAATCTTTTGCCTCTGACATAACAGTGTCTCAGAAAAGTCAAAATTCATAGTTAATGAATTACCATGGGCAGTTACAATACTTACAGTTAATGGTGTATACTGTCAGTAGCAAGCACTGATATTGAGCATGAGAGAGAGACCAAATCCATATAAAAATAAAGTCCAGCCTTTTCTTTAACAATTGCTTTTGCTGGGTTAACTACACCTTTCAGAATTAAAAAAAAAAAAAAGTCGACGGCAGCTTAAAGGTTCTGATTGGTTATTTAGCATTATTCAGCCTGTCAGTCAATTCCTTAACTCAAGATTCCAAACTGAACTGCTAAAGAGGAAGTGGCTGAGAGAGGGAAGCAGCTTCAGTACCAAACTGGTGCTAAATTATGAAGGGTAGAAATAAATAAATTTATATGACAGAAAGCATTTATTTAACTTTTATTTAACAGTGCCAAAAAGACAGCAAATAACTGTTTTTGCCTAAACTGTTCCTTTAAGTTCTGCCATAATTTCATTCCTGCTGAGACAGAGGTCAGTGATTAGGAAACCTCTTCTTTTCTGTTGCAGTCTGATGGTTTCACCCTCCTTTGCCACACTTTTCTTATTGGTGCATTAGTTAATTAGTCTAAGCAACTGGATGAAGAAATATGGCGGTGTGGTACGGTCTTGAATGTGTTATGTAGACAGATTCCTGTACATTTTCCCTTCCAAAGGAGGTGAGTTTAAAACTGTGTAGAGCTTTGTATACATAGATTTCTTGTCTATTTAGAGCAGTGATCTTCAGCTTGCTGTTCCTTTCACTTCTTCTGAACAAGAGTTCTTAATTGTTCATAAATATATCCACTGTTCAATGTGGGACTGTGTAACCATCAACAACAGATGTAAAGCGGTTAAGGGCCTAACTGAAGAACTAAGGTCCCCTAACGTTAACCAATAAGCTGAAAGTATAGGGTTTGCCCTATATTTTGAAGCAGCAAATCAGTACCTTTGGGCTCTAGTGCTATCTTTTGAAACTGCTGGTGCTAGTATCTCACAGCTGCTGTAGTGGATCCTCATAAATATGCTAATCACCCCAGACAAGTAATCAAATATATTGTTTGATTGGTTGAGGATTGTCACATAGTCCATTAATGGAAAACTCTCAATGGTTTAGGAGAAGCTTATAAAAGTAAAAAGAATTACTTTTGCAAATACTTTTTTATTGATGTTGAAATATAGAAATATAGCATATTGGTTAAGTACTTTTTATATATATATATATATATATATATATATATATATATATATATAATGTATATGTAAGGTTGTTGGTTCAAATCTCGATATTTATTTTTTAAAATTAGTATTAGTTTATTCAATCCTTTTATTTCTTAACATCACTTCACTGTGTTCACAAAATAGAGGTACCACCTTATTTAGTGATAAAAAAATAAAAATCAGGATTGGAACCAACAACCCTCGACATGCAAAACCTATGCTATACTTCCACAACAATGAAGGGTGTACAAGAGCATTTATTCTTTATGCCTCCTGCCATTCTAACTGTCAAGTCAGTACACACAGTGCCAGTTTTCACACAGGCTCTGTAAGCCGAATTTGCCCAGGGCAGTAGTTTTCTCTGCAGTGGGTGGAACTAAATTGCTACAATGGCTGCCTTGTACTAAAATAATGCATGTAGAAGAAGCAGAGCTAATTAAGTAGTTGGCTTGTGGGTTTATTATGTTGCTGGAATGTAGGCTAAATGAACAGATGGAAATTATTAGGAGACTTTAGTTCCTGTTTAATGTCTGAGTTTGTTATAAGCTAAATTGAAGTAGTATTTATAGCTTAGGCCAAGCCTTCCACATTTGATCTTTCTCGTGCTCCATTACCTTGGTGCGTGTCTTTCTTGTCTGTGGCATTTTATAGTGTGCGCCCTTTTCTCTCGTGCTTATTTCCTTCCCATCTCCTCCTTCCTTTTTTAATCATTTGCTTTCAGCTTCTTTTTTGTTCTTAAGAACATTGGCAGAGAAAAAAGCAATATTGGTTTGTTTGTTTTTTTAAAGTGAATTAAGAAATTCAACACTTTTTTTCTCTTTCTCTTGTGTTTTTTTTTTTTTTTTTT
>WMED01015449.1:0-13648 GCA_019650415.1 Pipa parva | reverse complement strand
TTGTTCTTTCAATTTCACTCCAGCGCAACCTCGCATTCGTTTCCTACGAATCACATCTTCGCTGATGTCCACATGCAGGACTCAGCGAACGCATAGCAGTCTCTGCGTACTGATGGGAAGGACTGGAAGGTAAGTTTGCTCTTTGCCTTAATTACCCTGTCAGTCTCTTCTACTGTCCATCTAGTTCATATATTCCCTAATGGTTCAGTTAACTAAATTTTTCATTAGCCTGCATTGCAAATAATAAAAACCACTACTGATTCATTATTTAGCTGTAAAAATGGTGAATTTGCCTTTAGGCCCATTCTGGTTCCAGTGTTACTGAAGTCTTCCATCTATTTTCCCTTAAATGTATATAACCCTGTGATACCCCTGCTGGTGACTTTTATTGGTTCTGCCTCTTGCTGCCCTTTCTGGTTATTCTGACACCTTTATAGTGCCTTGCCTGCTTGGTTACATGCCTAGTTTAGTACTAGTACTATCTAATTTAGCACCAAACTTGGTTTAGGTTCATGTTCCTGTTTACAGTTGCATAGACCTTCCTGTCTTGTTAAGTTTCCACTTACATCATAGTAATTGAAGGATCTTGTTTACATCTAGAGCAGCAAATCCAAGGCCATGCTTTCTGAATTGGGTCTGCAGTTTTCCTAATGGGTCTCTCCCTGTCCAACCTCACAAACACCCCTATGTTGGCAGACAAATTCTTCTGTATGTAGCTAAATTATCACAGTGATAAAATACCTATTTTTATTTAGTCTAATAGTAGTCTTTAGCTTTTAATTTTAGCAAACAGTTCATTTATTTAATTGGATAAAGTAATAGAGTGCTTCATTTTAGATCTTAAATAATATTAGGAATCTTATCCTTAAGCAGCTATTTCTTCTTTTTAATAGCACTTGTAGGCAATGTAGATGTTTTCAAAAATGAAGACATGAAAAGCAGTGCTAGTGCTCCAAGGGGTAGGGTTTCTGTTTAGTTTTTAAAATATTGAGGGATTGATCTTAGTATTTCCCCCCTCCCCTTTAAGAATCAACCGTGGTCTTAACAAGCATTTCGTTTGATTTGACTGATTTTTTTTTACTATTACATTTTTTATAGCAGCCACTTTTTTCTACTACAATATTTCAATGTCAACCTGCTGGTATTTGCCAGTTTTAGCTCAAATTCCCTGAAAACTGTTTACGTTCCCGAATTAGAAAATCCCATTAAAATGTGACAAAATATTTTGCAATAGCACTGATATTGCATTGTGATACAGCAACAAGATATGAAAATTGTGATTTCTTTTTACCTAAATTTTGTTTTCTGATTTTTGTAACAGTCTAAAAATGAAAAGTAAAATGTGCCAGAAAATGCTATAAGTTTAATTCCATAATAAGGTCTAATTTTATAAAGCCAGCCCAGCTACATCATATGTACTTCCTCAGAGTTAAATATTGTCTAAATAATAACAATATATACTTTATATGTAACAAACATTAATATACTAGAAAATACATAAAAATAATTTATATATCATTTGCTTAATTAAATAAAATAGTTCAAAAAAATAGTATAAGGTTCTAAATAATGTAAATTTGCATATGACAGTCAAAATTATTACCAAATCCATATACCAGAAAATAACTCCTCCATTTATTTTATTTTTTTTATGTTGTGTATATAATATTCTTTATTTTGGCAATATTACCAGCTTCATTTTTGTCTTCCTTCGATCCACTCGTCTTTTAAGTATTTTTTTAAAAGTGGATTTACTGTCTCCTTGACATTTTTCTATTATAGAATCATTGACTGCTCACTTAGACATTTGCAAATGACCATTTTTTTGATGTTAGAGAACAGACAGTTTTCTTTGCCAAATCGAATCGGAAAAGTTCACTAATAATTTAACATGAGTCATTGAGGCATCTTTATTCTTCTCTAAAAAGCAAAACTGCATTTGCAGGAACCGTTGCCTTTGTTCAGGAAGGATATGATACATGCCAGATCTCAAACCTATGTTAACTTTATGAGATTAGGACGTAAGCAATGACAGAAATGAGCATTGCAAAACTGCTAATTAGACATTTACCTTTAAATAAAGCAGTTTCTATGAGCCTGTTATGTTTTGCTAATATATTCTGTAAACAGCGAGATCATTGAAAAGTAATGGAGGAAATCTATATATCTATAGACAATGAAAAATAAAGATTTTCTTTTAAAATACATGAATGAAAAAAAGGTTTCTTTTTTATTATCAAAGCTTACCATATATACTTGTGTATAAGTCGAGGACAGTTTTTGGGCCAACAATTATGAAATTTGCTATGTCCCATGGATAAGTTGAGACTAAAACTTGGGGTTTTTGTTAGCATAAGATATTAAAGAATTGTTGGAAAAATACAAGATAGCAATAAGATTTTATTTATTTCTGTCAGCTACAGTTTAGTGTGTGTTCTCCTTTAAGAAGCAGTCCCTGACTGCATGTGCTTCTGTGTGATCTGGTCTGGCCCCAGTCCAGTGTGAGAATCTGCAACAATGGGTGGATGCTGTTAACAGGCTTTCCCAACTAACCCCCCCCCCCACGTGAGTTTATTCAGCACTTTTGTGGGTGTGCTGTAATTACAATAACTTACAGATTCCGGTCAGTGCCTCTTCTGCTTTGCTGTTTGTATTTGTGTCGCGGCTCCAAGCAGCTCTCTCTAGCTGGCTCTGTTGATGTTTTTTTTTTTGCTTTCAAAACTAACCTGACTCGTGCATATATCAACTGTGCTATTTTAAATGAATTTTTTTAAACTAAAATTTCTCGACTTATACACGTATATATACAGTATATATGGTATATGTTTGCAATATAATTATGAACTATAATTTTTAAAAACTTTATCTAAGGCAGGGCTGTTTTGTAGCTGAGCTGATTTTAATTAAGCTTATTATTGTCTATGGCAGCAGTTCTCAACCTTTGTGAGACCGTGACCCCCGCTGACATCACCGCCGCGCCATCACGCGCTGACGTCACCGTGCATGATGACGTTTTAGCCAACGTCACCCTGCAGGAACTCTTATAAGAAGGGTTCCTGTGGGCGCTTCCGGGTGCCGCCGCGGTTCTCGACCCCAGTGGGATGGCCTCGCGACCCCTCAGGTTGAGAACCGCTGGTCTATGGTGTAAAACAAAAGAGAAGGATTATGCCACAGGTAACAAAAGATACTATTTTTTCAGCTCAGCTACAAAACAGTCAGTAAAATAATGCAAACTGTTTTTTTTTTCAAGTAGTTTCATTTTGTGAAATAATTGTATGTTTTTAGCTTGTATTGGTATTGTATTACATGCTGTGTCTTTATAAGCAGGTTATGTTGTTGTAAGTAATATAACAGCTATCTTTATGACAGAGAGGCATAATCTTTATGATAGAGAGGCATAAAAAACAGGCTACAAAAGAAGGTTTAATCAGTGCTTGAGTTAAGGGGCCTAAATAAATATTGGTATTTAAAAATGTAAGCTTCACTAATGCTAATACCCCTTTAAGGCCAATGTCACACACAGTGCCACTTTCAAAATGCCTTAATAGTAATAACATAAAAGTGACAGCGGTGCCACTGTCAAAACATCCTGTGTGATGTTGCCATAAATAGCAATTAAATGCATATAAATGCAATCCCTCTGTTTTTTCCTAAAGATTCAGAAAAATATAGTATTATATTACTTTTTTTGTTTCAGTCCCCACTTGGCTCTTAAAGTGATGTATCGTCTTGATTATAGACTTGCAATTTCCTTCACTTGGATAATGTAATACACTTTTCCCATGTCTGCATTATATTTGTATTGCTGATTTGAACAGCGCTGAGTAAATTTGTGGCGCTTTATAAATAAAATGATACATACAGTACATGTTTAATATGCATTCGTATCCAATCAATGTGACATTCTACATTGGTTAAAAATATATGATTTAAGAATTCTACACTTTCATGTTCTACAATATGAAGTCATAAATATATTTTATACAGTTTCAACACCTAAGTTGTTATTTTTGGGAATTTGTGTGGGTAACTGAGGGCAATTATTCCTCTTTAAGGGGTTTATTCACAAAAATCCGAATTGTTGCGTATAGGTGTGAATTCGCCAAATGAAGGCAGTCGCAATAGGCTGCTACTGTCGCAGTCACGTCTTTATAATGAGAATATTGTTGCAGTCGCGACTTTATTATGGGAAAATTGTTGAAACCTTAACATTAAAAAATTGTCGTGACTTTACAATGGGGAAATTGTCATGGATTTGCTATGGGAATCTGCTGTTTGCGAATTCACCAGTCAAATTCGCACATTAGTGAATAACCCCCTAAATGTTAAAAATAATTTAAAGTATAGGAAAGCCATGAGGACCTTGGAAAAAAACAAATTACCATTCTCAACTGCAATAGTCATAGGCCTAAGTAATATATAAATGACCTTCAGTTAAAATGAACTAAATGAAATAAAATGCTTCCAGAATGAATAACAATTTATTGTAGATAATAAATGTAAAATTATAATACAACCAGTAGTATTATATTTGTCTATCTGCCTTATCTCTTCATCTGTTATTAAAATGCCACAGAATGACTAATTGCCGTGGTCTAAAAGGAGACAATACAATCTGCATAATTCTTCAAACCCTACTACAAAGACTTATTCACAGACAGGTGTTTTAGAATCTATTTTTGGAGTATTTAACAGATGATATTTTTATCTTGAGCATTATTACTGTACAGAAAATGCTTGCTCCAAATGAAGATTAAAGAAGCTCTGATTTACTATTTGTCTCTGTTACGATTAATGCATTGTACCTCATGGTTACACTAGATAAAGAAAAACTAACAGCTCCTCCAAATATCATCAGCTGTTGCAGTATTTACTTGCAGTCAACTGTATTATAGCATTTTAAATTATTCTTTTTCATCTGTATGAAGAATTGGACATGCCTTTATTGACCAAGATCACATGTTATGAACATGGAGATCATGTCATCAAGCTAAATGGAGATGCTTGGAATATTTAGTGCATGCTCTGTATGTACGTGTGCTTAGCACTCATCCAACTATACAACTAAGCTTTGCATTGAATGTGAACTGATCAAGAGTCAGCAGATTTAGGTCTATTATATAGCTAGCATATAGCCTAACTGTTCTGTAGGCAGACTTTAGTTCTTCTTCAAACAGTAGACAATTATTGTCATTTGTTCAGTTGGGTAATACAGAATCTTTCCTGTCAACTGTTTACAGTAACTGCCCAACAGGTTTTTTATTCTTAAATATCATATTTAACAGCTGACGCAAAAAAATTATGCCTAACTAAAATTATTTGTTACATACAAGAGACATAATTACATTAAGTAAAATACTTTAAACATTTATGTTGTCTCACTTTAAAAATGTCTTATCCTTATTTTATGAGGATAAGGCTATAATAGGTGTTTTGATGTGATAAACCACAAATAAACAAAATGGCAGGTGGAGATTTTGTGGTTTTCTATAAGAATGTATCTACAGGTGTAGCTGCTGATGAGACAAAATAAGGGTCTTGCCAGCCTCTTTTTTAACTGAAAAACTAATTTTTAATTTATTGAAATGTGCCTAGACATGCGTCATGTTTACTGCTTACAGCTCTTGCTATTTTTAATGTCAAGGGTGAAATTTATTAAAGCCCCTTTCGGTCTTTCCGAGTTTATCGTGCAAGATCTCACATTGTTCCCACGAGATTAATGCACAAGTTTTTCGATTGAGTTTTTTAATCTCGATTTTTCGATAAAAGGTAGCCATACTATTAATGTAATGTATGGCTACCTTTCCATTGAAAAATTTGATTGATAAAACTCGCACATTAATCTTGTGGGAACAACGCAAGATCTCGCAAGATAAACTCAGAAAGACAAAGATCGGTCTTTCCGACTTTAATAAAGTTCACTCAGTTCTTTAAGAAATATATATACACGCTATAACTGTAATAGATTGCTTTGTTTGCAATATTTAGAAGCATAATTTGACTATGTGGGGTTTTCCTTTCTATTTCAATAAAATAGACGTCTAGGCTGTAGTAGCACTGTGCTAAATTGTGTATTTATTGGGCATCTTCACAACACACAACATTGTGGGGGTCACTATGCATCCATTCATCAGGGCATAGTGCCTCCCTGAAACATCGTGTGTTGTGAAGATACCTCAATAAATATAAAAATTAGCACAGCGCTACTACAGCCTGGACATCTGCTTTATTGAAATATTGGTGATTACCCGAGTAGGGTACTCAGCAGCTGTCCTACAGACACCAGGATTTTCCTCTGTAACCTGTAATCGGTTAAGGTACAGACATGGGGCAAATACAGTTTAATGACTTATGCCTGCTCTGAATAGAGGCTTATCTATGTGGTGCTACTCACTAAGGTAGATTGGGCAGACATTTGTTGCTGCACTTTGTTAGATACATTAATTAGAGTAATTGCAATTCAATGTCATGAACTTGTTAGTGCTGTGCTTTTCCAATTATCTCATTGGACTGATATTACCAGTTAATTTTCTTTTGGAGTTAACATCTTATATGCCATGAATTGTGAATGCACATCTGCAGTTGCATGTTTCTTAGATTAAATCATTCTTGAGCAGGAAGTCAAGTGTGCTCAAATTGATGTTGAATATACCTTGAGAAGACTAAAGCCAGCAGTTGACTCGCTTGCCCCAATCAAAGGTATTAACTCTTTTTCTGTGGAATCCTGAAGAATTAATGGGGACTATTGGGTATGAATCACTGATTCTTTCAAAATCTTCAATTGCTCCACTTTTATACATGTGCACATGATGGTGAAGTGGTTGTGGCTGGAAATGGAGGTCATGTGAAATGCTGTGTTGATAGTAATGTAGCGAGTGGTCCCATTTGTGTGGGTCTCCACTAGAGGCACTATAGCAGACCCAGAGCTTGTTACACCTCTGGAAGCGCTAAGACATACTGAAAATTGGGCAAAAACAGTAATTCTGGCACTCCAAGGTAGTGAACTTTAAATTGAAGTCTTTATTACAACCACATGGGTTAATTAAAAAACATTAAAAAACAACAGAGAGACTAAGCCTACGCGTTTCACGCATAGCGCTTATTCATCTGAATACTGAAAACTGGACCAAGAACATGGAGGTACACCACTGGAGGCACTATGGTATACCAGAGCAAAGTACAGGTAAAACACACAGGAACATGAAGGTACACCTCTGGATGCACTAAGATGTGTACTAATGTGAGCATAGTAAACATAGGGGTAAGGGTTGATCCATAATACCACAGCAGGAGTTGACACAGGTTAACACTGAGGCATGGAGTCTATGGAGGGCCAGGTCTTCACCCTGAAACCCCCACAAGGGGGTATGGCTTTTGCGGCAGGCAAATTACAGGTTGCGGCCCTCAGAGTAACTTCACACTGGTGGCAGCTGGATAGACTTGCATGGAAGTCAGACGTTACCTGGAAAGGCAGAACTATAAAGTAGAAAGAGCATAATAGTGCAGCATAACTGGACAGTCACTCACAGCAATCTTGAGCATACTCTTGAACTGTAAAACACAGCACCCAGTAGAAGCAGTTAGAAACAGAAAAGGGGTGGATGCTGCTAGGGAGCAGCTAGGGAGGGCAGATGCTGCAATCACAAACAGATTTCCAAATCTGGCATTCCAGCTTTATTGTGTATATGTTCAAAATCATAAAAGCATAGTGGAACAGTATGCCAGCACTAACATGTTTCACGCTAAAAAGCACTTAGTCTGCCAGCACTAACATGTTTCACGCTAAAAAGCACTTAGTCTGCCAGCACTAACATGTTTCACGCTAAAAAGCGCTTAGTCATAGTAAATGGGCACATATTCAAAATCTCCATATATAGGCTTTTTAGGATTTAATTGACTAAAAATTGCACCCACTGGCTGAGGCAAACCAACTAGTTAATTAAAGGCTCTTAAAAGGTCATAGTAGCTCCTATATTTAATGTTGCAAGAAAAGGAGGAAATCCTTTTATTATTAAAATTTTAATATTATATTATATTATATATATATATATATATAATAAAGCTTCTGCATCAGAAACCTCTCTTAATGAAAACTAGAGCAACTAGACATAAACCTTATATAAGGTACAAGTAATCTAAATTAGCCAGTGAGTGTTGATTTGATAAGATAACAATAATAAAGATTCTGAACTAGCAGAAAATATATGGTAATCACCAACATACGAAGGGATGAAAACATACAATAAATAAGCATAGTACGAAGTATAAAATAGGTTATAAC
The DNA here is from genome assembly GCA_019650415.1 of Pipa parva. Taxonomy (NCBI): domain Eukaryota; kingdom Metazoa; phylum Chordata; class Amphibia; order Anura; family Pipidae; genus Pipa; species Pipa parva. The sequence continues at coordinate 5,367 of WMED01015449.1, read as the reverse complement.
AGATAGTGACAAGAATGGGATTCATAATATTAAATAAAAATTTGAAAACAATATAGAATGGATAAACATTGCTCACAAAATAAAAAAATGAAGAGGTGTAATAAATGTGCACTATGTAAGTAAATAACTGTTCTGGGTGGGTAGCCGCTGCTGGTATTGGTCCGGAGTGGGGGGCGATGGTGGTGGTGGTCGCCTAGGGCATTAATGTAGCCAGAACCACCTCTGCTCTAGACCCTAGAGACACCCTTTCAATACCTTGTGCGACCAAACAAGAAATAATCACATTTATGTGTGATAAAGTTTTTAGATACATTAGCAGACCATTTATTGGTTATATCATTAACGTGTTCCCGTATCTTCTCTTTTAAAGGTCTAGTTGTACACCCTACACATTGTTCCCTGTTTATGTGATAACAATAATAAGCTATCAGAAAATACATGGTGATCTTATCAACACTCACTGGCTAATTTAGATTACTTTATATAAGGTTTATGTCTAGTTGCTCCAATTATTTTGCTTAGGTTTCTGATGCAGAAGCTTCATTATATTTATAAAATATAATATTAAAATTTTAATAATAAGGCTTCCTTCCTTTTCTTGCAACATTAAATATTGGAGCTACTATGACCTTTTAATTGCCTTTAATTAACTAGTTGGTTTGCCTCAGCCAATTGGTGAGATTTTTAGTTAACTAAAGCCTAAAAAGCCTATATAGAGGGATTTTTAACATGTGCACATTTACTAAGCGCATTTTAGTGTGAAACATACTAGTGCTGATATACCGTTCCACTATGTTTTTATGATTTTTTTTAACATATACACAATAAAGCTGGATTTTTTTGCTGGATTTGGAAATCTGTTTGTGGTTTTTGGGATGTGACGTTCACCTTGCTTGTCCTGAGCACACAGCTTAAGTAGAGGTGTCAGTATTTTCTATTTAAAGGGATTGAGCCATTGGATGTTTTTCTCTTATGCCAGATGCTGTAATCACACTGGAACTGCAGTAACCAGGAGCTGAAGGTGAAGGCTGTGTAGCGACTCATTGAAGAGCTGCAACTCACAGGATCACATGAAATGCATTCAGCTGACAGAAGTAATGAGCAGTGCACTCATGCAAGTACTGCTTTTTACAGGTGCCAATAGTGACTGGTATTGGTGTGTTGGTGGCATTAATGAGGTAGTAGAAACTGTATCAGGGTGCTATACCATTGTCTACTTCATTGTGAAACTAAAGCCCATTTCATGAGGTTGTTCCTGGTTTAAAAGAGGGCAGGAGCAAGAACTGTCTGTCCTCCACGGAGATTGTTTGCTGTTTAAAAAGGATGTAAAATATAAACAGTCCTCTCCGTGGAATATGTCAAGCAGCACTGTATCTTTTGTCAAGTGGCATCTTCTTTGATCTTTTAATAAAAAATTGTGAACCTGTTTGTGCACATTTCTGCATCCTGACACATTTTTTCTGTGATTTCCTTTAATACCATCAGATGGTAAGTTTTTAGCATGTATTATTCTGTATTTTATATATAAATGGTACAGAATAATACCTGCTAAAATGTGTATATTATATGTGAATTGAATGTATAAATAAATATATAACTCACTTCTAAGGGGGGGTTATTCACTAAGGTTTGAATTCAACTGTCAAATTCGCAAACAGCAAATTCACATAGTAAATCCGCTACAATTTCCCCATTGCAAAGTCGCGACAATTTTTTAAAGTTAAAATTGCTACAATTTTCACATAATAAAGTGGCGACTGCGACAATATTCTCATTATAAAGACGCGACTGCGACAGTAGCAGCCTATTGTGACTGTCTTTATCTTTCAAATTCACACCTATACACAATAATTTGGACTTTAGGGAATAACCCCCTCTAATCTCTAAATTCAGTATTGCTTGAGACTTGAGAAAGGGAGAACAGAACTCTTGAAAGCTTGTCTATCTAAACTGACTGTTATTCCAATAAAAAAGGTATCACCAAGTATTGCAATACTCATTTTTTTTAAAATATACTATATATATATATATATATATATATATATATATGTTTTTGTTACAATGAAAAAAATGAGAAGGCATAGCATGCCTGATTAACCTTTACATAAAACCAGACACACAAATAAAATTTAATAAAGAATCAATAAAAAGGTCATTGGGGATACCATAAATTTTGATTAACTAGCACTACATGTTACAGATGCAAGCTCACTTGAATATGTAACAAATCTGTGCCCATTTAAATGAGCATTTTTGCTTTTTTATAGATGAATACTTACTCAGTGGCTTATGTGATAGAAAATCTAAAATGTACGGAATCTTTTTGAGATATGAGAAAATGTAGAGAATGAGATACTGTTTTAGGCGGCCAGAATGTATACTGAGCACTACTGAATTTAAATAAAGCTGTTTTAAAGCCCTATAGTGTTTGGTCTTCTCTTGTACTACATAGTACTTTTATATCATTAGAGGTTACATTTATTTATGTGTTCTTTAAAAGACCAGTAACACCAAAAAAATAATATAAATTAATTTTGATTGGCAAGGCAGCTGTACCTACATGTAAAATGTTACTTAAGTAAACAAAGTCCAATTGTGCCTAGTGGACCTTTAGAGAGTTCACAAAAAGAAAGCTCACTTTAAAGACCATGGCTGTGACTAACAGAGAGAAGGACAACATATTAGAAGAAAAATCAGGAATTCAAAGATGACATTTGTAGGCATGGGTGTAGGGGTAAAAGCGTAACATAGTAACATAGTTTATAAGGCTGAAAAACAAAACAAGTATTTCCATTTAATAACAGTATTTTTCACTCCATATGACACACTTTCTTGCTTCCAAAAGTGAGTGGAAAATGCCTGTGTTTCTCATGGAGCAAATGTTAATTTTTTTAGCTGCTGCAGGGTGCAGATAGGGGGCACCAGCCAGTGGCGGATTATTAAGTTCTCCCCTGCAGCGCAGCGCAAAGGTGCATGTGCGTGCACCAGCCCGTGCAATACATACCTAAAGCCTAACCAAAGCATCCGATTCAGATCATCCTCTGGGCTAGAGGTGGCGAGGGGGAGCCTAAATGATAACATGTATGTACTGCATGGTGCGGTACATACACGTAATCATGTGTCATGATTGCCATCATTTAGGGACCCCCTTACCTGACGATGCGGTTTCTTCCTTCCCATATAAAATATAAGAACTCACAGTCAAGCAGTCAGATATGATCCTTCAAGGATGAGATGTCATCTCAGAGCCTGACTACATACTTTTTATTTTATATGGGAAGGATGAGATCACATCACAGGCTCTGAGATGCAAGGTTTACTAATGTAAAGGTTTACTAATGTAAAGGTTTACTAATGTAAAACGCAGAAAGAAGGGTTTCCTGATGGCACTATTTAGATTGTGAGCTCCAAGGGGACCTCCATCCTATTGATTCAATCATGGCTTGGCACTTAGGGCGAAATATATTAAAATTGTAAACATTAGCGAAATCACGATATTGAATGATTTTTACCGATATCGTGATATCACAATTTTGACGATATCACGATATCAAATTTTCCAGCGATGTTATGGATTTTTTCCATTGAAATCAATGGTTTAAACATTTAGTTCAAATTTTGATATCGCGATATCCATATTATCAATATTGATAAACTTCCAATATCACGATATCGGTAAAAATCATTTGATATCGTGATATCACGATTTTATTACATTTCGCCCTAAATTAGAGTGATGTATCTCATGATTTGATGCTTCCAATTTACTTCCCTTGTACTATGCTAAACACTTTCCCATGTCTGTTCCATGTTTGTATTGGGGATTGTGCAGCACTGGTTAACTTAGTGGTGCTTTAGAAATAAAGATAGGTAGATAACAAGTATTCTGTGATAATTGTATGAATCTTTGCCTCTCGGATTTATTTAATCGTGATGCAGTTATACTCTTACTTATGCTACAGTTTTGTTGAAAGGTAGATTTTCTTCTAGATGTCTCAGTTTGTGAAAAAATTTTATTTTTCATTCAATTCAGCAGGTCATAAAGACATTTGCTACATATCATTACTTCCTACTTGATTTTCTATAGAGGAGAAGATCCCTGTCATTGTAAATGGAAAAGGCATGTGCAGTAATAGCAAAACATAATCAATCATGCTATTTATAGCAACCTTTGATGAAAAGCTATCGCCAACATAGCTCAACATCCAGATGCTGTTTTCCCACTGCCCTTTTGTAAATCTGATTTTAGCTTCCCATTACGTAATGATTTATCCAAAATTTGGGAAAAGTCTTCACTACAAAAATAACTCAGAATTCAATATAGGAATGAAGAAATAAATGGTGTGTGCTCTAATAAATTGACAGAAAATAAAATACAATATACACTAAGCTAAGTTTAATTGAAATTGTTTAAAGCTACTAATTAAAAAACAGGCAATTGCAACTATAAACATCCAGCTCTCTCTGAATTCACATAGTGAATGGATCTGGCTGCCCTCTACTGACAAGCGCCTAAAAGACTGAAACAGATCTGTCTCTCATACCATCCAGTAGGTGGGGTGTTATTCATGGGGCTTTCAGGAGGTTATTTCTATGTATATATATACTGTATATAGTTTAACTTTATGTTTATTTAGATTGAGTTTCAAAACACAGACATAATGAATGAAGAACAAAAAAAAAGAATTTGTAATGTAGTATACAGCAGCCTTTTAGAAATATTAACTAAATACATAATCCATATAAATCTTACCAATATATATTCAGCACTGTGTGAAGCTAAAAATTCCCATAATGCAGTCTAGGGAAAAAGTACAGACGTAGTGGCATAGAGCCGAATGAACTCTCCAACAGGTATCACAATGGGCAAGTAGTGTGAAGAAAATGTGTATAATGGGTGGATGAATTCTGTTTATGAAACCAAAGTCAAAAGAGTGAAGAACAAAGGAAAAAAGAAAAAGAATAAAGAAATGTGGGAAGAAAGGAAGGGAAGGTAGGTGGGGTGGGGGGCACAAACTAGTTGGGGGGGGGAGCTGGGAATGTCTACACTCACTTCACATGTATTATGTGTCCACTTGTGATGGGCTGCGTCACTGGAATAGTGGACCCTCTTACTACTGCGGAGGTTGACACAGGTTTATCTGAGGCGCGGAGACTAAGGAGCCTCCTGTCTTCACCTTTAACCCCCACAAGGGGGTACTGGGCTTTGCGTCGAGAGACTCCCAGTTGGTGGCCCTCAGACTCACCCACAGGTGGTAGCTGGAACAGGGACAAGTGCAGGCGCAGAATACTGGAACAGACACAGGCACACAGGTACAGGATACTGGGTAATGGTACTGGAATATACACAGGAACACAGGTACAGGA
>WMED01015448.1:0-13649 GCA_019650415.1 Pipa parva | reverse complement strand
AACTGACATCATTACTGGGGAGGGAGGATAGCAGTGACAACCGGGCGGAGGTAGGTAAGGAGTGGGGACGATAAGATAGCGCCCCTCTCCTGCTACCTGTAGGCCCGCCATTTGCCGGTACGCCGTACCGGCGCGTACCGGCACAAAAAAAGCCCTGAATATATATATATATACAATATATATATATATATATATATATATATATATATATACAAAAGCAAAAAAGTTGGCACGCACTCCTGGGTCTAGAAATTATTAAAACAAACAAAACTTTATTAATTCATGATTAAAAACATATATGAATGTACAGTAGAAGGTATACAGCTGTACAGGAAATGTGTCTGAAAACCCAATTTTTAAAGCTAAAAGATTACTTGAATGCATAACAACATATAGTTGCTAAAATGCAGCTGAGGCAATTCCTTTTATGGTGTTACTGTTCTTCTAAAGGACCATTAACAGCAGAAAAAGAAAACTGTAATTTATATTAGCTTAGTAGGTATGTAGCAGGCCCTGTGCTGTAGATGTAGAACTGTCCTCTTTGAAGCTGAATTCTTGATTTGTATTGCTTTGCATTGTCTTTTCTGAAAGAAGCCATCTTTTATCTGTTTGTCTTTCGGTATGTATTATGTGAAGTTCCACAGGGGCGTTTTGGGTGTTTATTCACCTCACGGATCGATAAAAATCAAGAATTCAAGTTTAAAGATAACATGAATATAAGTACAGTGTGGGAATAACTTCTATTGCAATCCAAATGTCATTTTCTTTTTTTTCTGATCTAATTGGTTATTTAGTATAAAGACTCAGAGAAGTAGTGCAGTATAATAAGGCTTTGCTTCAAGGAAATTCTCAGCTTATTTATCTCACAGCTCCTTTTGTTAAATGCATTGCCTTTCATGATTATACTAGCAGTATATTGCACCAGCCTGCTGGGGCACTCCAGTTACCCACCAGGGCCCTCCCGCCACCACTCCTGTGTAATACAAGCACTAGAAAAGTATCTGTATTACACGGGATGGTGCTGCGCTATTAATGCGCTGAGCAGGTACTCTTTTTTCTTCTCTTGAAATGCAGCCAGAGCGCAGGAGAGAACAGGTTAATTAATGATAGTCATAATTATTGTTCATTTTCCTGCCAAATCCCACAGATGATGCTATCCTGGTAATTAGTTGTGCTGATTAAGGAAAGGCAAGCTAGTTCCCTATCAAAACTAAAATTGTGTACGCCAGTGTGAGCAAGAGTGTGTGCATGTATGTGCATGTGTGTGCATGTATGTGCATGTGTGTGCAAGTTTGTGTGCATGTGTGAATGTGCATGTTTGTGTGAGTGTGTGTGTGCATGCATGTGTGTGAGCTTGCAACTGTGTGTGAATGTGCAAATGTGAGCATGTATGTGCAAGTGTGTGAGTGTGAAAATGTGTGTGTGTGCACATATGTATAAGTATTGCATGTGTTTGTTTGCGTGTGTGTAAATATCTGCACCCACACTCTCCCAGTCTGTCAGTGTTTTATTATGTGATGACAATCCAAAATGTGTATAACTGCAGCTGTATAGCATCCAATAGACAAGACCCAAGAGCTAATATAGAAATGAGGCCGTCTCAAAAGAAAAAAAAAGTTAGGGTTTGAGGCTGAAATAGCTTACAACGCCATATCTGATGTCAACCAATATATCCCATTGTTCAAATCTACAGCAAAAGTTGAAAAGTCATGGACGCTGCAGAACAGTTGTTCATATAGCGACTTAAATTTGTCTCAGAATGTTGAGAATTAGTAAATCTGACCCCTTGGCACACTTAAGCCCCAGTTATAAACCAATCACATACACATACACAATCATTTGCAGTAACAGTTACATTTGCACAGTGCCCTGCAAAGAAGGGAACCATCTGCCTTTTTGTTTTGCAGGACAGGAAGTTGCCTACCAGGAAGTTGTCATTGGGGTTCCTCCAATCAGATCCGCTAAAATACAGTGTTGGAGGAATCTGACTGAAAATGCCACAATATAAATATTCAGTTGTCCCCAAGCAATCTGTTGACATGGAAGTGCTGGGTTTTGTAGGGCAGTGTACCAGCTAAATATAGCATTATGAGCTAATTGCTAAAATACTCAGTGGATGCTCCGCTTCCCTGCTAGGTGACAGGTGTTTTTTAAGCCTTTTGGCACATTGCAGTGTGTTCTATGGGATAGTATGCACAGATTAAAATCTTATTGTGTGCTTTTCCATGCAATGCAATGAAATGTTACTTAACAAGAACTTATACAAGATGCAATTGCTCTCATATCTATCAACTTGCAGAGTTTCAGAGAAGTCTCTAGATTTGCTAAGATAACTGAATACATTCTCCAAGGTATGAGCAGTTTCATTGACCCCAGTTTTTGTCTACCCTAATCTTGCTTAGCAATGCCCTAAATTTGCCCATTAATGCCCCAATCAAGCCCACATTGTTAGTCTCCTTCAAATAAGCCCCTTAATGACAATGCTATTTGCATCACTAAGTCCCATGACATAATCCCTCTCCGGAGCCCCTGAACCGTCAGATTCCCATGTATGGTGAGTCCTATCCATCTACATAGTAATGTATGGGGAAGCTAAACTCAGTAAGACTATTTCATGAGAAAGTTGATGTTTGTCCTGACACTCACAGCCAGATTTAGAGCTGTCATTGATCAGTTCCAGTGAAATCAGGTCAATTGCACAGTGGCCAGTAGCCATGCTTTCAAGGGATATTCTTATCTACAAATCTTCCATGTTTTAAATAATCCTACTTTATTTGTGATGCATGCATTAACATCACTGTGTTGATTTTTGTAATCAAAGATATGTAGTCTTCCTTTTTCAGAATTAAAGTAAATCTGTTTTTACCAATACACATACCTGGGAAACTGTAGGTGCTATGTGTCCCCCTCTTATTCATGTCATCAAGGGGTGGGGCTACATAAATTAGAGCCAATGGTAGTGTTTTAGGTTTTAATGGGATGGGGTTTGGGGTGGAACTTTGTGTTTTAAATGAGAACCGGAAGGTTTCCCCGGAAACCCAGTGTTTGCTTTGGGTAAAATCTGACAGGTTCTCAGATCTTCCTAATACACACACTAAAGGGTATACCTAGTTTTAAGGAAAAACACAGTTTTTTTCCTTGTGATAATAGCAACATCTATCTGCTGATTAGCAACATTCTATTCATCCTTTTTCATCTTCATCTTCCCCCCTTCATCAGTCTACCCTCCTACTAAAAAAAATTAAAAATATAGGAGCAATTTAAGATTTATACAGTGTATATATATATATATATATATATATATATATATATATATATATACAGAAAGAGAGAGAGAGAAAATAAGGGAGAGAGAATAAGAGAGAGAGAGAAAATGAGAGAAAGAGAGAGAGAGAATGAGAGAGAGAATAAGAGCGAGAAAGAGAGAGAATGAGAGAGAGAATTAAAGAGAGAGAGAGAATGAGAGAGTGAATTAAAGAGAGAGAGAATGAAAGAGAAGAGAATGAGAGAGAGAGAGAATGAAAGAGAATGAGAGAGAATGAAAGAGAATGAGAGAGAGAGAGAATGAAAGAGAATGAGAGAGAGAGAGAATGAGAGAGAGAGACAGAGAGAGAGGGGAAGCAGTTACAGTAAATGACTTCCTACTAACAAATCTAACCAACCTACTACAAAATCTGCCACAGCTAATGCATGGCATAGTCATTTATTTTTACCCCAGTATAAATGCAGATGTCATTTCCTTTCTATCTATAGTTGCTTGGATTCAGATGACCCCAGTATTTCATTTATTTAACCTCTGAAAATTCATTGGCAGTAACATTCCTTTAATCATGCAGTGTCATTTTTATGATTTTGTTGCATAACTACTTTGCCTTAAGTTACTGTTGGATTCAATGTCATGCATGGGCTGCAGGGTGAAGCAGGATTGCCTGGGGAATGAAAGGGGCTGTGTTTTAAGCTTTATGGATTTATCAGCAAATCATTCCCATCTACTGTCTAAAACAGCAGCCTCATTCCGACGAGTAAAGGCTGGATCCTTTGTAATTGTGTCCTACCCAGCTAAATGATTGCCTGTTTGCACATAGAAGAGGCTATGTATGTGAAAAGTAATCATTTTCATAAAAATGAGAAAAGTAATCATTTTTCCCATAATGATACTTATAAAAGCAAAAGCTTTTGTTTTAGCCCCTTTAATTTAAGTGGGACAGGGGAGGAACCTGATAACGATGATTTACCACTGTTGATATATATTAGGGAAGACTGGGGAAATTGTGTAACTGTACTGAAGAGATAGGGATGAAAACTGACAAATGATTATTAACACAGCTAGCCGTATTTGCCCCATAGTCACCTATTGTATTGACACGCTAAGGAACAAGTATGTTCAATTCAAGTTCAAAGATATTTGAAAGTGCTATATTTGAAAAAACTGCCATGCCAAGCCAAATGGGAATTTTATTTGGACTGGTCCTTTAATTCTCAAGTTGAATGTATTACTGTTTGCGTACAATGGGGCTGCACAAATCCCACAATGCCGATGCACTTTCGCTTCCACTGCAAATCCAATAGCTACACCCCGAACTTCAGTCCATCTATGTTTTAGTTGAGACCCCTCCACCAACTCCAGTGATCCATCAACTCAACTATAGCTTAATAATAGAATTCCCCTTTCAGCTTTCTTTGGGATTTGTTTTAGGCATTGAATAAGCATTATCTAAAGCATCATAGAAAACAATGGATCTGGGTGAGGTCTGTTTAACAACATGGCTGCTATCAGTAAAGATATGAACAGACAGAAAGCAATAATACTCATTAATTCATCTTCATAGATAACTTTTTGTACAAGTGTTGTATTTGAATAGCTGCCATGCCAAATCCAAATGGGAATTTTTTTTTTTTGTCTCACTAGTCCTTTAAGCCTGGAGACACATTTTTAACCTTTAGTAAATGTGCCCCTAAGACCAGAGGAGTGTTATTTTGCAAATGGTAATGTAGCCAAGCCCCTCCTCCTTGACTGACAGATCTCCTCTTGGTAGCATTTTTGCATTGCACAAATCCGGTAAATGCTGAGCTCTCCTGAGCCTACAGTGGATTCAGTTGAAAGTGTTTTTTTGCTGTTTTATTTGATGCTGCTACATCTGCTGGAACAATAGCTGCAACTAACCTTTACACGTACCATTCAGTAAACAGGTAAGTAGGTATTACAAAATATTAATTTATATGTGTACAAAATGTTATTTTATAGCTAACTGAATATTCTAAATATCCCTGTATGTTCAAAGCAATTAATTGTGCTTATAGAGATGAAAGCATTCATGCACTGTTTGACTGATTTAGGGTCATAATCTTTTATTTATAACAAGTCAACACATTCGCATGCAGCATATCCATAAATACATATTAATAGAGAAAATGCTCCCGGGACCCTTCTAAAGAGGGAATAAAAAGAAAAGGAATCCAAAGTTTGTAAGAGATTTTTGTAAGTCATTTCCAGTTATTAATTTGCTATTTATGTCTATGAGCTCTGGACACTGTGTAATTTTAAATGATCTAAACGGCCTCATTAATGTAAAAGGTTATCTGACTGATTTAGTATATGGAACAACACCAACGGATGCATCTGTGTCTGACTCTAAAGAGGAATATTTTTGAAGGTCAATTTGACCCATTTGATCTGATTTGTGACTTTTTGCTATGTTATCTTCGCTTTTTGATGGGATAAGTTTCAGAGCCATCTCCATAGTGATGAATCTGTTTCCACCACACTCAACCTGGCGAATCTGGCGATCACTTTTCGACAACAAAAAAAAGTCTTAAGGGGCTTTATAAACATCAATATCGGCAATATCAATATTTTGTCAATATAAAGCGCAAAGTTGCTAGCTATGAGCCAGTTGAATTTTTATTATCCCTAAGGGTGATATTTAAAAAGACTGAAAACTGCGACACTTTCCTTTTCAAATGGTTTGATGAGACGGTGTCATTTCACTCACTTTGATGCACACTTGAAAGCAATAAGTGTATATCCATACAGCGCATGTAAAAACTGCAACAAATGAGATAAAAAACAAATATCCAGGGCAAAAACAATTATATAAATTAGCCACATAACCAGCAACAAACAATTAAAAGCAGCAAGCAATACAATAAAAGGGTCAAATAATCAGCATCGGTGGACATAGTCCATGCAAGGCCATCTTCTTCTTGTTTAGTCCTATGTAGTACAAGGAGTCCTGATATGTCACCCCTACCCCAACACTTTTTACTATTAAAAATAAAAATATCCTTCTTTAGTTGTCCAGCTGCACAATACAAGTCTTAGCAGGCCTTGGAACTTGGCAAATTTTACCCATAAACTCCCAGATTGCTAAGCAATATGTATGTATAATTTTATTTATAAAGTGCCCCAAATTTATGCAGCGCTGTACAATTCAGTATCTGGGGAAATCCTCAAGTTCTCTGGCCAGGGTCTGCTGTTTAGAGCTCTGCCCTAGGCCCACCTATCCATGCCTTCAAACCAATTCAATTTGCCCCTGATGTAAAGCCCTACCCACAGTGTTGCACATACGGTTACTAAGCCTTGCTACCAGTATGCCAAATGGGGGAAGAAACTGATCTCTTCCTCAGTGCCCTTACAGGTTCCCAGTACTTTAGACTGTTTCCTTTCAGGTAAGATACTTAAATAGCCATGGAACCTCCCTTACTTCAGTTGTGATGGAGGTGGAGGACCTCTCTTGAAGATGAGTTTCAGGATTTTTAATATCTTTGGAGCAGCATAAAGCAGCGGCAATGACAAACCAAGGCCCATTGTACTACAGTGGAGCAAGCCAGGGGCTGACGCCCTTTAATATTGTTTGTAATACTTCAAGTGCAACTGAAGAGGAAAACTCTACAGCCCAATTTAAGCAAGTGAAAATGTGGTTATAAACAAAGGGAAAATGATGTGACAGTATTAATTTAATGCATAGTGGACACATTAAACGCGCATATAAAATGTCAGTTACAATGCATTTATTTTTGACCTGACAGGAACTGTTTACATGAAGTAGACTTTAATGAAGGCATCACTCTGGATTTTTTTTGGTGCACATTTTCATTACAAAGTAAATGTGATTACTACGTCTTTTTGACACTCTGTCGCCTATTTGCAGTTAATGATATTTTCATTCCCAGATGGGACCCATGAAACGCCACATGCAATTTAAAAAGAGCCAAGCCATAATCAATAGATTACATTAAGTGCATTGAAACTCCCCAGATATTATACAAAATCAATGTTGTTGTGGGGATTTTTTTTTTTTATTATTATTTCTTGGGTAAGCGGTACAAGTAATTATTTTCACGCGAATGGCGGCTTAAAAAAAATAAAAAAACTATTAATCAAATACCTATAAATAAAACTAGTCGGGATTCTATTTACAATAAAAATATAGGAAATTCATTATTCAAAAAAAAACAAAATACTATTTTATTACATTTGTGAGAAACTAAACCATATAAAGAAGAGGTTTTTTTTTTTATATTGAAGATTCAATGATATGGTTAAAGGGGTTGCACTTTATAAGAATGGAGTGCCAATTTGCATTTAGAGGACTGTCAGCCATTTCCTTCCTTGACTGGGATGCTGGGACATTTTAATAAATCTTAAAAACCCCTTTAAAAAAACATTTGCATTATCCATTGAATTTGCTTGAAATGCTCAACAATTAATGTTCACCAAAAAGAAAACTTCCCCTTTAAATGCTGAAATGATATCATAATAAGCAGTACTTCTCTGGAAGCAGAACTTGTCAGTTTATAAAGAGGTTTCTCTTTCTACAAGCCTGTTATTCTTGCCAAAGGATACTGTCAAAGAACTTAGGAAATACCGTGAATGATTTAGAGACTGATGTGCTAAGACTTTCTTATACTACATAGTAAGGGGGTTATTGATCAACGTGAGAACTTGACTGTGGAAGTGAATTCTCATCACTTCGGGTGGCTACACCCTGATTCTCTACTCCTTATTGACTAAACAGAGGATTCCCATAGAATTCGCACAGTAGCAGTCTATTGTGTAGTGCGCGACTGTCATTAGCTGCCAAATTTGCCATATCACAGAATTTGCTGAACACCTGAACATGGGGAAGTGGCAAACTCACAATTTTATTTTCGATGATACAGCTTGAAGCTCTTGGAGGGCCCCACTGATCCCTGGGTTCACTGGGCATTTTCCCTGTGTCCTGGTTGGCCAGTCTGTCACTGGATAGGATAGGACTGCTGAGTTGGCAAATAAGAAAAAGGGAAACAACTTGAGCTATATGTGGTGCATATTTATTAAGACCTATTGAACCATTTCGATTGAGTTCACCCCATTTCGCTGGCAATTTTTGTTTCCCTGTACTTTTTGATTTCCCTGATTTACAAAGGATCAATAAAAATGTTTCCTCATTGAAATAAATAATTATGGATAAATATTGATCTGTTAACAGGGGAAACTTTGCAATGCTTTTCTATGAGGGCTCCTTCCATTACAGATCCATATCGATGTCTCTTTTCAATGATTGGAAAATATTTTAGACTTAGGCTAAATGACAGGACCATCTCCATAGGGAATAATGGGTTTACTCCATCCTGAGGGGGGAGTATTCTTTTAGGAAATAAAATGGTTTTTGCACAGTTTAGTAAATAGGAGCAATACATATATTGTTAAATATAGACTGTTTCTCCTGCATTTACTAGCTGAAAAACTTGTTCAATTTTAGTAAATGTGCCCCATTATAAGTACTAAGTAACTGATTACAATGCCATGTTGACACCTTCTTTAGTTCTTACAAATGAGCATAAATTTAGTCTTTAATCTTCAAGTCTCCAGAAATTCTAGAAACAAGTATATATATATATATATTTTTTTTTATTTATTTATTTATTTATTTAAGATTTTAGAAAACCAAGACATTTAAACCGGCTAATTTTACTACATCTTAATTCATCAAAGAGTGAAGTTTGATCAACACATCAATGTTTCAGGGCACAGAACTTACCTTTTTCCCCAGAAATGTCGATAACATTGGTCCTTTTTGCCACCTAAAATAAATGGATTAATTTCAAAATTCAAGCAATGCGCAGTCCTGTTTTTCTTATCGATGAATCCTGAGATATATTGTATATTACACCGCAGGGGCACATTATTGCTAATATACAGATATATATGGTAATGCCAGATCCTTACATATAATAATGACGATATGATTACATTTACAACTGTTTATTATGTACACTGCACATTCATTCATTCTGCTCATTTCTTTTAATGGAGTGAACAGATTTGTAACGACTTTGTTTTCATTTAATTAAAATATTCTTAGTTGCTAGATTGGTCTCTTGGAGAACTCAAGCTTTCATCCGGTGTTAAAATGTATCAAATCTTTACAAAATGATATTAAAATGTTGAAGCATTCTCTCTATCACAATTCAAGATTTACTAGTATCCCTCCTGTTCTTCTATGGATTAATCTCTACAAGCTGCTACCAACTGCATCAGAATCAACTCCAAGGACCTATCTTTTATTCTAGACTGAGTTTCAGGGGCTGTGTTCCTCTTAATGGAAGGGGCTGAGTATCTCTGAGCAGGAGGGGATGAGTACCTTATCATGGGCAAAATGACAGGTTAATGTACGTTAAGGACTTGCAGAAGTACATAGAAAAGTAAAAGATAACTTGCCTATTAATGGAAAAGAACACCAGTTGAAGAGATGATTATTTGTTCAAAATGAAATAAATCGACAAGCCATGAAATGTGCTCTTTCGCTGATGGATTTGATTTAAGATGATTTTTTTTTTTGTGTTTCGATCTCAAACATTCTCATTTTACCCCCTGCTATGTGCAGAGTTGGCTATAGGGGATTTTTTTCTTTATTCCCTGTGTTTTTGTCGCTGCTTTGGGTTGATTTGACTAGTAGATGTGCAGAACTTATTCTTACGTTGAACATTCCATCATTGTACAGATAGGATTGCTAAATGAGCCATTAATGCCTAAGCAACTTATTTTGCCTTTTTTAGAGATCTACAAACATGTCATATATCATCTGGCTGATGTATAGTCAAGGAACATCCTGGGGCTTATGCCAGGAAGGACATTAAAGCCTTGTGCTATGCCCTAGTTGGACTATGCTAGCATGATTTGTGATGTGCTGGTTAATCTGCTCTGACATTGCTAAGCAAATGATGCAGCAAAATACAGAAAATAGTATATTTTTTTTTTCTCTGTACTATGGATATTCCTATGCATGTAAAAGGTTGGAGCAGCATATTTTCACAAATCCTACACAGCCCCACCTCCTCTTTGATTGATAGGCCACCTTGTGTTTGCATTTTGCTTTGTCATTTAATTGGTAGAGAAATATTCAACCTTGCAGCTGACGTTGAACTACAATTCCCCAGCATGACTTAAAAGTCAAAGTTTAAAAATCCTTGCTCTAATTACAAACAAAGTGGAATATTATCTGGATGACACTTGAATAAATACACAGAGCAGAATGGTGTTCCCAAACCAATCACAAATGACGTCTCAGTCAAGGAGAAAAGGAGGAGACAAACTCCTCCAGTAACAAAAATGTTATATATTTCATGGGGTGTGGCCTGGTGTGCGCATGCCTTTTAGGGAACCCTTCCCTACCTGCCTGCCCTCCCGGATCTATCAGAATTCAGTAGGATTCCATCCAGTTGTGACTGCAGAGAACATTCAGTTTTCCTTTATTCCATTCAGTAACAAGATTTATGTACAAAAACAAATTACATAATTACCTACAGGAATGCCTTCTCTTTCCTGTCACTGTTCATTTTCAAGAGTGCTGCTCAATCTTTTATTTTAGTCAATACAGAAAAATACCAGCCAAGCCATTATCTGATTTTATTTTTTGACGGATTGATTTGTTTACGAGTAGTAGGCCAATAGTAAGTAGATAAACATCATTTTAATGGCTCCAGTGGGTGAAATCGATAACTATCAATCATTTGACAGGAGCACACTTTGCAGTGTTTTTTGTACAGGTTCCGCTACCAATACAGATCGATACTGATATCCCTTTTCAATGGGAAAAACCTTTTCAACTGTGGCAGGAAGTGGAAGTGATAGGACCAACATGCTAGGAAAAAATGGGTTTTGGGCAGTCCAAAGCAGGCACTTGGTCGATAAAATTGTCCTTGAACAGCTTAGTAAATAGGAGAAAATATCAATATTGGAAGAAACTAGATTGTTTCTCCTGCAATAACTGGTTCTAATATTTTTCGACTTTAGTAAATAAAGTGTGCATATGCAAACTATATGTATATGGTGACTTGTGCGGGCATCATACTGTGGATCATTTCATTCTATTTGGTGGTTTCTTATTACACAGTTGGGAAAACACTGCTTCTCATATTACTACTCAAACTCTAATCTGATTGGATTACACTTGACTGCATATAATTGTCACTTCCACCTCGGGGCGCCTGGTCAATTTCCAACCCCGATTGTACAATCTGCCAACTCAATTTTCAATCCAGTTGAATGGAAAACCACCAAATTATGTGCAATTTTACTAGCTATTACTGTTGACAAAATCAGGCTGGCTAGTACCTCGAATGATATGCTTTTATATACAATGGAAGAAAGCAAATAGATGTCTACTTTAGATTTATTCTGTACACTTTCCGATGAATAAATGATATATTTAACTTCAATGGTGCAGCATTTTTACGTTTTAATACAGCGGTGTAAGCCACATATATGGGAGCCATAGCATATTTGACACCAAATCAATGTTAATGGTAACTGATTATATGTTCTGAATGACCGCATTTAATATTCTGTGATGAAAAAGTAAATTGTGTCTCATTTCAATTTACTAATGACAAAAGAAAAGTAACAGAGGCCTTCAGTCCACAAACAGTCTGGCAGATGGTAACTACTATATTTTAGTGCTTCATTCTCTGGAGAAATTGAATCTAATGGAATCACAGAGTGAGGAGTGAAGCCTAATTGGATAATGCAATCTTGTGCCCAATATGTCTTACAAGGAGCAATTAACCTTCTCTCTGTTTCAGATGAAATAAATGTAGAAAGGCTCTTTTTTATACCTCAGAACATTCTGCAAAGACCGAGTCTCTTATTTTAGAAACAGCTAATCACACAAGAAAATAGACAGTGTTTCTTAAAATACTGTAATGGTATAAATGCTTTGCTATGCACTTTGGGGGGAAAGTAAAACAAAAATACACTGACTATTTTGTTTGGTGAGTAAAGACTTAAAAGGATGGCATCATTTGGCATCTTGTACCACACATGCTGAGAGGAAAAAGTTGCTCCATAAAATATTGTGGAACTCACAGACTTAAAGGGTTAAGCAGGAGGGCTATATTTTTTTACAATAGGCCCAGTAACACCAAAAAAAAAATCTAATTTGGATTGGCATGGCAGTCATTCAAATATAGCACCTGTAAAAATGTTATCTTTGAAGTTAAATTCATGAATTTTATGGCATTTTGTCTATTTTTCTCGTTACTGATGCTTTCTGTCTGTTCATATCTTTACTGATAGCAGCCATGTTGTTAAACAGACCTCTCCCAGTCCCATTGTTTTCTATGGTGCTTTAAATAAAGTGTATCCAGGTAGGGAGCCACAAAGCCTGACTGATAGAGCTAAATACTTAAATATCTTCATTTATAGACACAATTTAGAATGTATGGAAGCATAGACTGAATATATAGTAACTATATTTGTTCTTACAGATGTAAGATGATAAAGCGGCATACCATATAGACAGGATAGGAATTTACTATGGAACCTATGCTAGGAAAGACACAGAGATGCCCCCATTTGATTGAATACATAATGTTTTCTACAAATGCAGACTCTGAAACAAAAACTCTTGCACATGAACATGTGGTTTGAATGCAATGATGTCAGAGTTGTGTGGAAGCTGTCTTTGGTCTTTGACAAATCCTACACATACAATTTTCCAAGACAGGAGAATAATAATTTTGGTAAGACAGAAAGACCATCATCTTCCCACTCAGACTTAGAGATCTATTAAGGTTTACCATGCTCTGCTTTTGATTCGTTTTTTGGGTTTCCAATTTTGCTTTCTTATGACAGATATTGACATCACAGGCTGGTTGGACATGCATTAAGTACATACAAAGTAGCACACTATGTGGCATAAATATAGGGGCTGGACGTGTTTTTTAAGAGATTAGAAAGTGTTACTCCTGGCTAATCTGTCAGCCAAGAGGGAGCATCCAACTACATTGACGTTGCAAACTTACAAACAGTATTAAACATTTAAAGAATTTAGATTTTTTCATAGCTAGAAGTGAACTAGCCTATATACTGGTTACTTAGGGACAAATGTGGCCAAATTAATAAGCCCTTGGCAAGCATGGACACTTTATCACTTTCCTGAGTGCTAGGGCACATTGGATGGTTGAAGGAAGCTATAGAGCAGGAGTCACCAACTAAAATTAACCGAGGTCCAAATTTAAAAATTTACCAGAAGCAAAGGTCCGGAAGATCAAATTTTTCTCACTTGGACCAATGCCAGCGGCTGTGCTTGGCCTCTGCATGTAAACAGATGGGCGGATTTGATTGGATGATTTATATCACGTGTAGCGTTCTGGTATTTTACCAT
>WMED01015447.1:0-13649 GCA_019650415.1 Pipa parva | reverse complement strand
CCCCCTCCTACATTTGCTGCCCCCACAACCCCTCTCTTCTTCCCTTCTTACTACCCTCTGAAGGAGGGGTACCCTATCTTAGTGCTCTCCCCCTCCTTTTCCCTGCAGTGCTGAGCTGAGCGTTATAGCACAGACAGCCGTCTATAGCGCTATAGCAATTCCTCTCCCCAGCACTAATTAGTGCTGAGGAGAGGAATCGCTATAGCACTCAGTTCAGCGCTATAGCACAGACAACCGACAACTTTTCAGATGATTTTTGGGGGTAAAAAAGTCGTCTTATACGCCGGCAAATATGGTATTTGGTTAGCTTGCAAGAGGTTGGAAAACTACCACCTTAAAACATGTCTACTAGGATATACCCCTAACTCAGCATTGCTAAAGGAAAAAAAAAAAAACAATGTGTTTTTGCCTAAATTAAGGTTTTTACTAATGCAGGTCCTAAAACTAATGCAAGTACAGACAAAAACTGACCGTATTGCATTAGTAATATAATTATAGAATTAATGTCTGGATTGCCAGTAAATGGCTTGCTGACAGAATTGTAAGATACATTATCCTAGGACTGTAAGTGATCATGATATCAGAATGAAGTTAAAGTTTGCTTTCTCATTTTCTGTTTTGTTTCTCAAAAGGTTCGGATCCTGTTTTCTAAGGGCCCCTTCATTGCAATTTTTGCAAGTGACCCACACATCATTATTAAGGCTATAAATCAGAATCTTAACAGTGTCTTAAGAGATTCCAACATTAATGGGCATGATTACATGCGCAACATTGTCCACTTGCCTGTTTTTTTGAACAGTCGAGGTCTGAGCAATGCCAAAAAGCTGTGCGTGACTGCAGCCACCAATGGAGATGTGCCATACACAGATATTACAGGTTGGATTTTATATTTATTTTATGGAGTAGCGCTTTGTCTTGAAAATGCTGTGCTCATAAACCATAATGCTTGGTGCGTTTACATTACCCTAGGAAATACTTGCCACATCCCTACAGCAGTTGCAGTGCAACAGATGGAGAACTGTTTCCATACACTTATCTCATTTGATGTTTGGTGCTTTTGCAGCAGTAGGATGGGCACCTATTGCCATGCATATCATTAGTCTTATACACAGACTGTTCATTTAGGCTATATTTTTTATTACCTTGTTTTTTTCTCCTTCCTTAAATCATTTTCTACCTTTACTTGTTTGAGGTGTAGTTCAACACTCTCTCTTTATAAAGTTTTTTTAAAAAGCTCATAAAATAGATTTTGTTTACTTAATCTGGTTTATTCTTTCCTAACTAGGAGCACAAGAAGATGGAGACAGAAGGGTGTCCCTGCACAGCCTAGCAGAGGCTTCAAAACTTGGCAGCAAAACCACTTTAAACCGAAGGGTAAGCAAGGCTTTTCTCTTGGACCATTTGCTGCACTTTTATAAAATTTCCAGAAAAGCTGCCCCTACGCAGTTTCATTTCTTTTTTTTTTCCCACAAGAATTAGATGTAGTTTCAACTGTGATTCCAAATTGTACATGTTATTTCTTAAAAGTGACCGCATGCAGTCATCGTGTAGCAGATGTCTAGGGTAATAATCTTCAGTGATGTTGGAAAATCAGCTTTATAGCCATTTATGGTTATTAAAAAGCCATTCAATCTTCATAAAAAGTATACAGTCAATGTAATGATTGTAGAAATATTCAGAAAATAATAAATGTTTGCTGAATTGTCTAAAAAAAACCTTAATGTTTATGTCCAGCATTAAGGGTTGGGTTGCTTATACTGTAGACTGTGGTTCTAATTTAATGATGTGTATTTCAACTAAAACAGGATTTCCTTTTAGGAGGAAAACCCTTTTTTTTTTTGAAGATTTAAAACCCTGTACTTTTCTGATGTCTTATTCACGACTGATCCCCCCCGTCTGCTTTTATTTTAGTCCACAGTTTGTAGTTAAAATAGCTTCTGTGTCCCCATATTATCATACCTAAATACACCTGCTCTTATTGGCCATGGGCTTACCTTGTTGTATGTGGAATCTTTAGTTACTGTATTCAAATACATTTTGGCTAAATTTTGGCAACAGGTGCATATAAATTTCCCTTTTCCAGTGTTTTGTTCATTCCTGCAGGCAGACCTGATTGGTAGGTGCCCAGGCCAATGCAGTGATCAAATGTAAAAGTAAAAAGCTGGGTAGACTATTTTACCTCAATGGCTTCTAACCCTTCTGAAAGTATGAATACATACATGGCAACTCCTTTGAATTTAATAAGCCCATGTTACTTTTAAGACTGAACTCCTTCATTGTACCTAATTTTCATCTAAACGTCACTGTCCTTCCAAACACTATATATTTAGCCTAAAGGTTTGGCTTCTTGTAAAATACTATGATGAATTAGAGTGCCCTCCACTTATATGTTAATTTGCAGTCTAATCATTAACTCTAATTAACAAGGATTATTACTGACACATCATGTATACAACGAGACATTTTCACCAGTGAATGGAGCACACTGTTATGGTATACAGAGCTACTTATGAGTCTGTTGTCTTCATGCATGGCACAGGACAGATAATTGCACGCCTGTCACTAAACTCATTCTTATCAGCTACAGTGGTTTTGAGGCAGTTTGTGATTATGAAGCAGACATCCAAGAATGGGTTTTTGTAGGTTGATTAAATGAATATTTGCATTCTTAATGCATCCAGTTGCTTTATGGCATGTTTATGAAAGTGTAAGGCCTCTGTACACATTGTCAGTATGTATGTCTACCTAGTCACAATACATTCATTAATTTGCAAGTGTGGTTGCAATGCAAGATTATGGCATTAAATGGGTCCCTTGTTATGCATGGCCAGTGTATCCGATTGTTTATAACATGTGACATGTTTATTTCCTGTTTCTTCAAGGTTGCATTGCCTTATCATTAACTTAGTTATCAGATTTACCACTGGCTCCTTTTATTAAACAGGCCATAACGTGGCAAACAGTAGTAGAATGTTATTTCCAGTTGCGTGACTACATAATTATGTCCCATTATTCTCAGTACATGTCACATAGCTAGTGTGCATATGTTTCTACTCAGGACACCTACAGAAGAAGACAAATGCAGCGCACCATAACTCGCCAGATGTCATTTGACTTGACCAAGCTGCTGGTTACTGAAGACTGGTTCAGTGACATCAGCCCACAGACCATGAGAAGATTACTAAATATTGTTTCAGTAACAGGTAAAAACACTAACCCAAAAAGATTAGTTTTTTAAAAAAGATGTTTTTGTTTTTAAATTTTACTTTAACTTGTTGAACCCAATAAAGTGCACTGTGTAGTTCTTTCCCCCATATATATGAACCCAAGTTATACTGTTTTTCAAGGGACCAGAGGCTTTTTCAGTTGCTGCTAAACCATAGCATCCAGTGTACCATGGATTATTAACAAGCGGCAATCTATAGTGGTGCAAAATGCTACTCTGGCATTATTTCCTTTATGCACAGGTTCCATAACACCTTGCCATCCACAATAAATGATAAATCTGGCTATTGTTCTTTATGTACTATAATTCTTTCAAGGGTGAAAAAGGCTAATGCTTAACAGTAAATATTTTTCCGTTGTATTGACCGCTATTTGGATGCGCAAGAGGGACAGGTTTATCCCTAAGTCTCCCTGAACACTGTTTCTCTTTATCTTTCACAAGAAAAATAAACAGCAAACAACACATTATCCCCTGCAAAGTAATCCTGTTTCATTTCTGACACAGCCATAAACAGCAATGCACTGTTTTTCAGGATTGAAAATTTGCAATTTTTATTCATTATCTATATAATTTTTTTTTGTGTATCTTATATCTCAGGAAGAGCACTAATTAAGCTCACTAGACTGCACTGATGAAAACAACTTATTTTTTTATGGCATTGTTATAAGGATAGCCTATTAGACAAAGTGAGATAGGAATGTTATGTTAGTAAAGAATCAGCAGGAAAAAGCAGGGTAACTTTTCCAGAATTTAAGTAAATTAGTGGTTATCCATGATAATCTACAATAATAAGCAGTATACAGTCTTTAAGATACCAACAATACTTTTACTTTTCCATTTAAATACACAAGCTGATTTTTATGTTCTTGTAGAATATTTCCATGCTTTAGTGCTTTAAATAGCATGCAGATTAATATTCCAGTCCAGGAAATCAATCTTAAAAATTCAGATTGGAGAAATATTATACAAATCTCTCAGCCAATTGCCAATATGCTTTATAACCTGAATGTACATATGTAATATCTCTTTAATCTAAAGAATCGGCAGAGATGACTGGACCTATTTTTCAGCAGTTTTCGCTTATTGCATGTATAAACAGAGCAGAGTTTCAGCAATTGTGGATAAACACGTTTCTGATAGTTATGTCAAGAGTGACAACTAAAAGGAGCAAAGAAAATATATGGAAGTCATTTTTAAGACATAATAGTGGAACAAAAGGGTATTCCAATAGAACTTATAAAGGGCTCTATCTACTGCTAATGACCACATATTTTTACTTGTTCCCTGATACTAAATCAAGTTGATATAAATGCAAACCATAAAATTACTGCTGAAGGTTCAGCCATAGTTAATGCGTATGATGCCAGTAACGGACTCCCAGAGAGTTTTGAATTCTGTTATGGGCTGTCCTTAAATGTATTTTTCCACAAAGATGTTAGAACAGGATATGGCACACCATAGGTGGAAAACTCCACTTCATTTAGACAATTTATGCTGTTGTGCTATTGTGGAATGGCAACCCCCAGCCAATAATGAACATTAAAGGCTGTCATTAGTATGCTGCATGTTGTAGTTTAGATAAAGCTGGATAGCAACAAGTTGAGGATTGCTGATATTCATTTTTCATATAATTTGGACTTTGAGACCTTTATCTGTAAATATAAATAGTAGGTGCATGGTAGACTTGAAATGGTCTCTTGAAAACCCTCACACACCTATTCCTTCACATTCCTCTGTAACCATTATTATATTGCTCATTGCGATTGACCCTGTTTTTCCTTTATTGTTTTCAGGGAGGTTACTTCGGGCAAACCAGATAACTTTCCATTGGGATAGGCTCGCCTCCTGGATCAACCTGACAGAGCAATGGCCATATAGAACATCTTGGCTGATCCTTTATCTAGAAGAAACTGAAGGTGTTCCAGATCAGTCTACTTTGAAAACCATTTACGAAAGGTATTTATGTGATACCACAAAATTTCTTAAGTAAATAATACATTGCACATATATTGCTTTCGATTCCATTTAAAACAATTTATGGAGAACTAAAGCCTGGTATAATTCAGATTTGTAGTAATGTACATTAGGTATAGGGTTGTAGTAATGTACCTTCGGTATTGGAGGTAGGTAGGAAGAGGGAAAAGGAGGACACCCGGCATATAAAACGACCTCTAACTTTTGAGATGATTTTCAGGGGTTAAAAAGTCATCTTATATGCCAGAAAATAGGGTATAATTGCATGAGCTATTGCTCTTAAACACTGGCACTTTGGCCAACAAACTTTCTTTAACTCCTAAACCTTATTGTGAAAGAATAAAATGGTGCAACAGTGTTATTATTAGTAATTAGAAGAGTCTGGAACTTTTACGTTGAATGCATTACCCACTTCCTTTACTGGCTGTACATTTTCTGGGACAGCCTTTCCTAAACATTGGGTTCCCTATTGGATAACCAAACAGAATACCTACCCCTCCACACCCTGCCTGTCTCCAGATCTAGGAGTATGGGTGATATCAAAGCCACCATAGATTAGAGAAGCAGCGTCAGTGAAGGTAAGCAAAGCTTTAGCGAGAGGCAGTGAATCAAGAAGGGACAAGTCACGGGCAAATGCAAGTTTTCTGCATACAAAGTGAACATTCCAAATGTTTATTATAGGTGATATAATTCAAGACACTAGTGAGGAGAGGGTTACTGTAGCAATCTACTTGCCCTTCCATGGCTGTTTTAGTTGTTCTTGATTGAATGTTGTGCAGTGGCAAGAATGTAAAACTTCTTCCACTGCTCTCCCATGTGCACACTACAGCTGCTGGAATAATGTCTCAGCAGCAAGGCTTGCACACATTTCAGTTTTCATGTAGACTGTCAAGTCAGGAAAAGTAGTGGAACTGGTTAGAGGAAGGCTGGGATTTTGGGACAGAACCCACAAAATGGTACTACCCTGCAGAATCTGGAACAATAGCGGGTATTGTGTATTCTATAGTTTTGTTTGTGAACAGGCATTTTCTTCATCAAGGAATTAGGTAAGGATTGTATTTCACTATTTATACCAGCTTGGAGAGGTAATATGTTTGTAGTAACTGATTAGTATTACACAGACAGCCATGCACCCAATTGGAAACCACTTGCTCCAAGCAATCTTTTTACATAGACAGTATATTGTAAAAATATTACAATTTTTGCCATGAATTTGAGTTAGATAGATATTGGAATATAATCTGTATTTACTGGTAGTTGTTTGGTTTACTTCTTGTAAACTGCTGAATGCAAAGAAAATGAACATTAATTTATTTACTCAAAATAATATAATTTAAGAAATTGTATCTGTAACTGTTCTACATTCTGATGTCAGCCATCTTAGATTCCCCCCTCCCCTGCTCTCTGGGCTGTCTAATTAAGCTTGCATGGCAGATGTTGTGTAAATGAATCATTATTTTTATGTTCATAAAAAGATTTCAAAATAGGGTAAGTTTACCAACATGGGCAACCTGCCAGATTTTAAACAAGTTAAAATCAACAGAATATACAAATGGGCATTTAGAATGCTAAAGGCTCACATATTAACTTAGTCTTTGTGGTGCCACTTGCTTACTAGAAAGGGACTTGCTTTTATCACATTAATGGGTAAATGCAGTTTAGGGAATATGTTAGGCTTTGTGCTGCAAGTTGTCTCTCCAGCAGGAAGGTAGAAAGGATCCTGGAGAGCGGCTACACAAGTTTATTGATATTTAAAGGAGAGGAAATGTATGAGATTTAACTGCTAAACACAAGAAGGAAAAGCTGCCTGACTGCTATTGGTTAAGCAGTGTGCTGACCTTTTGGCCTCATCAGACAATGCTTGTTTACATTCCTGAAATGTAGGAGATTACTGAGGAAAGCTAACTTGTGTGCAGGCATTAAGTAGTAAGTAGGGCAAAATGTCCGGGGGGAGGGTACCCATTCATGGAAAACTGGCTGGTACACACCTCACACACATTTCGTGTTGTGGGAGTTTATCAGTGTTATGTAATAAATCATTCTGCTTCAGATGAAACGTCTACTGGGGAGAAACGCTTCTTAGGTATAGTACTGCATATGTAAAGATGTAATGTGACTATAGTTCTCTTTTAAACTGTTACCCCCTGTGTCAGTGGATATGAACAGATTTTTATTTTTAGTAGTTGGAGAGAAAAATTAAAACATCCAATGGCATTGTACAGCACTTAATAGGCTTGTAATATCACAAATTTAGCTAACACTAAAATGCACAAGCTATGTGACTGAGTATTTCAGTTTCAGTGGAATAAACCCAGTTTGCATGTGCCTGAACTGATTAATGGACACTAAACCCACATGCTGACTGGCAGCCTAAATGCCAGCCAGCTTTTTAGTATGGTTTACTCAAACACAGAAGTGTATAACTGCACCTTTCTTTAATTTACATTTCCAAACATTTAAAAGTCCATTCAACAAATTACTTGTTCTGTCCTTTTGATCCCCAAGTACTCAGTGCTTAATGGAGACCTAAAGGTATTTAAAAAAAAAAAGTATTAAAAAACTTACAAAAGTTATTATTGCTAAAATAATGTAATAAGTGTTCACTTTGGAAAGGCCGGCCCCAGTCCACAATCTGCACCAGACCCCCCTATCCTGGGCACACTACAGGGGTCACAGGGCGTATTGGGCCTGGTTGTCACAACAGCTACTGCGAGCCCTGTAGGTGCACCACTGGAAGAGTTGTGATGTCCTTAAAGGAGAACTAAAGGTATATAAAAAAAAGTAATAGCCAGGATAGGGGGGGGTCTGGTGCAGATCGTGCACTGGGGACGGCCTTCTCAAAGTTCCACCCCTGAACACTTATTCCATTATTTTAGCAATAGTAACTTTTGTATAAATACAATTTCTTATATCCTTGATTTTATCAGTACACGGAACAAAATGTTTTCTGTGTAATCTCACTGTGTTTTCTGTGCTAAGCATTGTTTGACTGAGTAAGTTTGTGTT
Organism: Pipa parva; assembly: GCA_019650415.1. Lineage (NCBI taxonomy): Eukaryota > Metazoa > Chordata > Amphibia > Anura > Pipidae > Pipa > Pipa parva. The sequence continues at coordinate 5,443 of WMED01015447.1, read as the reverse complement.
TGGGAAATGGAAGTTTTTGTTTTTTTTATTTTTTATAAGCTCTGCAGATTTTACTGCTAGACCACCAGTACAGTATCAAATAAAATTGCCAATGTCCAGCTAATGGTAACAATGTAAGTGTTTCTTTAGGTTGGCTTGGAACAATGGATAACCACTTTGATTTGGGATTCCGGAGTGGTTTATTGTATTATTGACCATTTTAATCTGTTTACACACCTGTGTTGTATGCACATAGTTTCACTTAGATTTGTCATAAATTTTTAACCCTGTTGAAGAGTGTCGTTTTTATTGATCTGAGCAGGATGTGATTCAGCTGGACGAGGTGCTAGAACGCTACGTTAAATGAAATCAAATAGTCAATTTTCTACAGACATTCCAGCAGATGGCAGTGCCGGATAATGCTGATAACATGTTGTTTTAAAGAAATTTCCAATTTGGTAAATAAACATGTTTTTGTCATGTTATCAATAATATAAATATATCTATAAGGTGCTGAGTTTCATGGCAAGTTCCTGTTATTTGGTTTAGAATGAAAGCTAATTTGGGGTCCATGCTAAAATGTTGGGTAGATTAGTTTGCACTGATTGCAGTTGTTTATATCATCTGCTCTTTCTAGTTTGTTATTTTAAAAATAAAATCATTTTGTTTGGACTGCATGTTAGGCTATATTATGTGGCTGGTGTTGGACTATTTTTTCCAGCCGGTGCATTCTGGGAGTCATAGTTGAACAGTAGCTGGATAAAACTCTTGGAGCATTAGCACTGTTGTGGCCTTTCCTACCTATGGTCTAGAAGTTTACACTTACTGCACTTTCTACTCAGCCTTTTATCTCTGGAGGTCTAACCTCACCTTATTAGAGTGCAAGCTGTTAGGGACAGGTACCTCACTCTTTCGCACTTCTGATTTTTGGTGTTCATTGTGCTGCTGATTGTCAAGGTACTGCATATACCATGTAGTGTCATATAAATAAATTCATAGATACATAATGAACAATCATTTGCAAACCTGTCCTGGTGGGGGCAAAAATGTTTCCTAAGGCATTTCATCAAGTGCTGAATAATGAAACCTTGGGTCCTTAGTTTTGAGTAGTCTGAATAGTAGCTTCAGCCAATAAAATAATCTTCTCTTCCCTCTCCTTAGAGGGTGGAGTTAATTCAGAAGCAGCTTAGATATAGCACCAAGAAGTGATGCATCTATTATATAGTAAATAGGCTAAAATAGAACATTGTCTTTCTCTCTTTATTATTTTACCTGTATTAAGGAATAAAAGGACTACAATATAGGAATAAAGCCTATATAAACCAACAATTTTGTCTGGATATGAACAGATTCATCTTAACGTCACAGGAGTTGAACAGGGGTAGTGGAAAGCTACATAAAGGATGAGAGTGCCTAACGATCACTTAGCCATAGTAAGATATTGCTGCTTTGTGGTGGTGTTAACTCTTTAAGTGGAATGTTTGTCTCATATAAAGCTTCCTTTGAGTTGATTTGGTGTGTGCATAAGAGGTTTAACTTGGATTTTCTTATAGATTTCTGACCTCAGTAGGATTTGCATACGAAATGATTTCCCGTCTGTGCAGGTTGGTCCCTTCTGTTGCTTCTCCATACCTTTTGTGCAAAACAGATGGGGAATGACAGTGTATAAAGGACATAGTAAAATCCTTCTGTAGTATGGTTCTTTTCGGTGCCATAAATATGCTGCGTGAGCCTTTCTTATTATAAAATCCCTACTGTGTGGAAAATGGTTATATAGAAAATAATGCACCCCATTTGGTAATTTATAAGGATATTAATAGATACTGAAGAATTCCATGGCCGTATAAAAGCACAAGGCCACAGGCCAAGATATGCCAGGGCATGGAACTTTTAATGTCCTTATAAACTACAGAAGTGGGTACTATATATTATCCTTTATAATGCACATGGCAATTTTGAAAAATAAAATACATTTACGTCTTAAAAAATGTTTTGTCACCTGATTAGCTCTTGCTTGTATCATCGTATCACCCAGAATTCTTATGTTTAAGGCTTAAGTGTTCTATTGTAGCTTATTCAAAAAGACTACAGTGTCATGATGCCATGTCACCCACAAGAAGGTGAAGAACCAGCTGTTAATAATTTGTTTTTTTGTTTCACCACATGCTTTAGTAATACCATATTTTAAACATTTTGCAGGTAATTACCTACATTTCCCATGATGCATTGTAAAGTATTTAGTCAAAAGATAGAATTAGTAGTAGGCCAAAGTGTTAGTTAACGCCTCTTTTTGTCATTATGTCACAGAAAATTGTTTACAATCCTGTAATAATAATTTGGAATATGCATGAATAGAAATTCCATGATTCCCTGTGAAGCTTTTACTCACAGGAAGGGTACAATGGCAGTTTGAATCATACAGAGGCAGTTAAGAGAAGTGGCTTGAAGAAGATGAAGTAAAATTATGTTTTTAAGCAGGAAAGGGGCATTATGGCTGCTTAAAGTTATAATTGGATAGTTCTGATGTCAGAACTAGCAGTTTATATGGTTATAATTTATAGGAAGTTTCATGCACTTCCTGTTTGTACTGTGTATTGTAAATCAGTAATACAAAATAGAATTCCCATAAATGCCAACTTCTCTTTCATAACATAAGGATAAAATTTCATATGTGCTGAATGTATGCTCATTATTTGGAATAGTGAAGTTTTAGAATGAAAATATACTGTATATTAGAGCCCAAAATTACTACCTGACACACAGATTACTGTTTGGTGAGGAGTGCAAGTAATTCCCTTGAATTATGGAAAAGTTAGTCTTTTTGTGTATTTTCAGTGCTTAGGGTTGTCAGTTAACCCAATCAAGAATTTCTTAATTTTTCATAATTGCTTGGCCACTGGGGGTACTGTTTCTGTATATTTGTTGTAAATATTGAACATTTTAGGATTCTCTAATAAAATATAACAGTATAAATTATTGAGTCTTGGTCCATATTTCCTAGTTCTACCACTGGTGGTATGGACATATGCTCTATGTTTTATTTCACTTCTTTTTGGCCACTGTATCAGAGTAATATTTAGTGCATTTCTTTCTTTGGGCACTGTATTTTTTTTTATATTTGTTATTGATTTTTTAATTTTTTTAATATGTTGTAGAATTTCTTTAACAAATTATTGGGAGTGGGGAAGGTTCATGTATTTTCCACTGAACCTCCCATACTTACAGTTAAATGGTCCTCTGGTTGTTGGGCATTTAGAAGAATAATTCATAATTAAAAAGTTAGCCTTGTAGTGACTGATTTTCAAGTTGCCTGAGGAATGGAAATTATTCTCCAAAAGTGTATTGTACCTTTGAGTGTGCAGTGAAGTGCTTCTGGTTTATGTAGTCAGAATATGCAATATACTGAAATCACTTGAATGAAACATCCCCCAAAAAGGAAGACTATATTCAGACTATTATCAGAGCCAGCTGTACAACAAAGCTTTATCACTACACCCTCACATTGCAACCTGGTCTTCCTGGGCTTATCAATTGCATTTGCTTCCCCTTTATCAGGAAGTTTAGTCAGTCTTACAGCTTTTGAGTTTCTGGCCTTTCTACTGCAGATCTACATTTTTGTCCCAGGTAATGCACACTGGGGATGCTTGGAAATTTCATGAAAGTGGAAATCAGTCTGTCAGGTCCACTTAACAGACTTTTTTTTTTTTTTTTTTAGAAAGCAGTGAGTTGTCTTAGCTGAATGCTGAAAGCATTCAGTTAAGACTGTAGTAAAAGAAGCAAACTCCCTCCTTCTTTTCTGCTTGGATGCCTGACTTGAATCAAAATTGGGTTGTGTGGAACTAAATGATGATTGACATGATAACTCTTCCAATCAGATCCCTGCTAGATCATGATTTAAGGGATCTGATTGGAGGAACTTTAATGTCTGTCATCTTTTTAGCCCAGCCCAACCCAACTTGAGATTCAAGTTGGGCATTGGAGCAGACCCTGACAGGTACACTTTAACAAACATTAATGTAAGTAACTTGTGAATGTATACATACTCGCATATACTCAGTATGCATTTACCAACCATCTTGTAATCTTAGTAGATGATGCCATTGCAAAATCTCTAGCAAATATACTAATTGAGAGTACAAGGTATATTAAAATGTGCATGTGCGCAGCTCCATATGCTTACAATATTTTCATTTCTGTATGCATTCAGTTACCTTTACTGTGCAATCAAATCATATAAAATAAATTACATGTGCGCACACCGTCACAGAAGATAATTTGTTGAGGCCTGGCAGAATGTATATTTCTGCAACAACATATATTGTATTAATAAAGACAGTTTGCCCATCCACATTATTTTCTATAATTATTTAGTTTAACATGAGTATTGAAGAGCCGTAATTACCTCTTGTATTTAGACTGTTGGGCACATAGGTATTTTGAAGCTATGTTTGGAAGATTCCAAGAGCACAAAATTCATGAGATGCAACTATATTTTAAGCTTTGTGAACAGCGGAATATGTAAGAAAGATGCTGCTATTGCTGGATGTGATTGAAATGCAACTGTAGAGATAAATGGGGAAGGATTCTTAGTGTGATTTGTTTTATTGCACCAAACTGCTAAATTCTGCAAGTTCTTCTAACACTCTTGGCAAAATGAAAGTACCTCTTCAACTTTCATAAGAACAACAGTCCAAACATTTACCCATCTACTATGCCACTGCTGAAACAAGGTAAAAATGTCAATGTTCTTATCCCTTAATCTGAGTGGGAACAGCCATATTTATCCTATGATAAGTGGAATGGAAAATCTCATTGTCTTGAGAAAAAGTGCCCCCCACTTTTCAAATCTCCATTATACATATGTAATGCTATTTTGACAGCACTTATTGCATTTATATCCACTCCTGGGATGGATTTCTGAACACAGCTTCACTCAGTCTCTCAGGGGATAGGCCCTGCTTACATTAGGAGTAGTGCCTGTACCTTTAAATCATGGGTGCCAGAGATTCTTCAAACAGTAACCGTTTATTCACAAACAGGAACACACTTTAATGTATAGTACAGCACCCATCTTAAGGACATAAAACATACTTTCTGGCATAGTTACCGTCTGTTAGCAACAAGAGTCAGGAACAGCTCTCACCTCTCTGGGTTGTGCACAAGTAGCCACTCCGTAGGAAACTTAAGGGAATTCCCTCTCAGCATCTGGGAGGAACTGAACTTGAATGCTTCTCACTCCAGGTTACTCTACGAGCCTCCAGACCTAGCGAACTTCCACTCTAAGCCTTACAACTTGAGATCCTGCTTTGAGTGCCTGACCTTCTGTCCAAGATAGCCAGACACACTAAGTCCATTGCACTCCTTGTTGGGGAAGCTACCCTTCTTTAGCTAGGTGTCACACAAGAAATTGTTTATCAGGTGCAGCGCTAAAAAATAAAAAAAATGTGTGTGTGTGTCAATATCT
>WMED01015445.1:0-13649 GCA_019650415.1 Pipa parva | reverse complement strand
TGGGGCTTGGAGAGGCAGATTTGGGGCTTGGAAGGGCAAATTTGGGGCTGAGGGGGGCAGAGCAGTGCAATTTAGGGGCTGGAGGCAATTGGGGGGGCCGGGGGCAATTGGGGGGGCCGGGGGTAATGTGGGGGGGGGCATGCCTTGCCCTCACCCACACTTACCCGCAGAGCTGCGCAGCCACGTGCTGCTGGCTTGCCGGGGAACAGGAAGTGAGACCGGGAGTACTGATAACGTGTACTCCCGGTCTCTCATTGGCTCATGTGACCGATCGGGTCACATGAGCCAACCCCTAACCCCCGAGAGAGTCACATCTGACTCTCTGCTAGGGGATTCCAGTGCTACATTGGCGAAAAAACGCCGGGTGTAGCGCTGAAACCCTTTCCTTAGGTACCCCGTACCTCTCACGGGGTAGGTGCTTCTGGCCACCCGAAGCTACCCCGTGAGAGGTACGGGGTACGTACGGAAAGAGTTAAAAGTCAAATCCTTTGTATTTGGTCCATAATTCACGTGTTTCACCACTGCCCAGTATGTGTAAATGAAACTTAAAAATTGTATAAATGAAACTTGTGCCAAATCGATTCAGTAAATTAAGAAAAGGGTACAGATGAAATAAGTAATGTATACTTGTAACAGAATAATAAATTGTGTCAAAGTCTATACACTTTAAAACCAGTCATTTTCCGTCCATTCGCTCCATCTGTGATTCTCATGCAAAAGTTTGTATACACACAAGGAAAAATAATGTGCAATGTTTTTTATCGTGTTTATTAGTTCAGTAAGTGAAATACAATTACACTTGTACAGTTGAAACCAGAAGATTACATACACTATAAGAACAGACACATATGTCTGTTTTTCTCACTTTTTGATATGAGATCAGATTAGACCCGTTTTAAATCAATTAGGATTACCAAAATTATTGATATTTGCCATATGCCAGAATAATGAGAGAGAGAATTTTTTAAAGGGGAACTATAGTCAAATTACATCTTTACATATGCTGTGCTATAGCTTATTGAGAAGTGTTTCTCCCCAGTAGATGTTTTATGTGACAAAGAATGATTGAGTAAGCAGCACTCATAAACTCCTGCACCAGGAAATGTGTGTGTGGCGTGCACTGGCCAGTTTTCCATGAAAATGTACCCTCCCCCGGACATTTTTTACCCTACTTACTACTTAGCACATGTGCACAAGTCAGCTTTCCCTCTGTAATTTCCTGCATTCCTACTTAATTTATGAAGCCAAAAGGTCAGCACACTGCTTAGCCAATAGCAGTCAGGCAGCTTTTTCTTCTGTTGCCATGTCATGTTGCCTGACTTGCAGCACAGAGAGAGGAGAGGGAGCGGGGGGAGGAAAATGTCAGCTGTTGGAGAAAGTAATTAAGGGAAGCAAACTGCAAGTATTATTTCTTCCCTACACTATTGTGTCAGCAATTGGCATAGTATAAAGGAATATTTTATGTATGTGTGCAGTTATATCAGCACTTTACTGTCCCTTTAAGGCATTTTTAATTTCTGCAAAGTCAAAAGTTTACATACATTTCATTAGTATTTGGTAGCATTGCTTTTAAACTGCATGATTGGGTTAAACGTTTTGGATATCATTCCACAAACTTCTCATAATAGTTGGTAGAAACTTTGGCCCATTCCTCCTGACAGAACTGTTGTTGAGCCATGTTTGTAGGTCTCCTTGCTAGCACCTGCCTTTTCAGCTTTGCCCATATATTTTCAATAGGATTGAGATCAGGGCTTTGTGATGGTCACTCCAAATCCAAAACATTGACTTGGTTATTCTAAGCCACTTTTTAACCAGTTTGGCAGTATGTTTCGGGTCATTGTCCATTTGCAAGATCCATTTCCGCACAAGCTTTAACTTGCTGGCTGATGTCTTGAGATGTTGCTTCAGTGTTGCCACATAATCTTCTTATCTCATGATGCTATCTAATTTGTGAAGTGCACCAGTTCCTCCTGCAAGTGAAACATGGGGGTGGCAGCACCATGTTGTGGAGATGTTTTGTTGCAGGAGGGACTGGTGCACTTCACAAAATAGATTGTTGAACGTTGAACTAAAATTGAAAAAACAAACCATTTAAGAAGCACAAAAGATAATTAATCCACGATTTCTTTTTTCAGTAATGATTTCAGCAAACTCGTAGCAGAAGAGTACCTGAAGTTTTTTGATTTCACTGGAATGACTCTGGATCAGTCACTCAGGTATCATTTTTATTTATAATATCTGTTGTTATTATTATGTATTAAATTGCTGCAAACCAGGAATCAGGGCAAACAAAGAGAAATGATGAAATGGAAGGTATAGTATGTAGGTTTAAGATCATTTTCTCAAGAGCTGAAGAAAATGCAACCAGAGAATCCGACCAGAAAATACTACAAATTCAAAGGACCAGTAAGACCAGAAAAAATCCCATTGCTTTTAGCATGACAATCATTTCAACATAGCACTAATAAAAAAAAAATTCTATGATGATGAAATTCTAATTTCTTTTGTTTGCTGCTTGCTTTATTTTTATACAGTTGCAGCTATCTTTAATCCTGTAAGTAGACAAACCCATCTGTCCTTTTGTTTGCTATGGAACTGAAGGTAACATATATTCTTGAATTGCCTCAGAAAGCCCAATTTGGCAGCATCCAACACCAATAGAGAGAGAGAGAAAACATATAAGTAAAATTCAGGAATTCAGATGACATTTTTTGAAATACTGCATTGGAATAACTGCTATGCCAACTCAAATATTACCTTTCTCTCTCTGGCGTTACTGGTCCTTTAAGCAGTTTCAGCAGCAAAGGGTGACCACTTGGATCTACATGACTCAACACTCCTTGACAACAAGCACAGAAAAATGTAATGTAACACACTGCGCGATTAATTAGCATTGTAAGTTGCAGTGGGGTGAGCATGTAAAGCATGAATTGTTTCAAAGGGTATGAGAGAATGAGAAAGCATGGGTTTTGGGGGATGGATGGTCAGGATGCTGGAGGTTTATTTAAATGACAGAGGAAGCTTGCAAGCTTTCCTAGAGAAATTAGTATTCACAAAGTTTTCAGAGCTAGGTAGACATGATGATAATATGACTAGCCATTGTAGAGATTTCCAAAGACTCAGGTCAGGCATCAGGACCAAAAAGAAGCATTTTGATTGCAAGTATTACTACAGTCTTAACTGAATGCTTTTAGCATTCACTTAAGACAACTCCCTGCTTCTTAAAATCATGCTCTTAAATGGATCTAACAGGTCCACTTTAACTCACAGCAGTCTTGTCTCACTTTCTGACTGATATATTGACTCCGGCAACAGTGCCATAAAAAATCTATTGTGTTCAATAGCAAATAAATGGTGTCAAAAATACTGTATCCAGGGTTTCAACTGTCATCAAGGAGAAAAATGAACACAAAGCAATAGAAATGATTGAAGTAACTTGAAATATTACATTTGTACAAGGATAATGTGTCTAAAAGAAAATGGGATTTCTTTTTGTGTGGTGTTACTGGCACTTCATTAGATAGATCTCCCCCATTTTTGTCACCAGGTGTTTTACAAGCAAGAAGCATATGAATAAAATGATTGCAGCTAAAACATACAGTATATTGGGGCTTTGCCCTTAGAAAGCCAGTATCTCTGTCTTAACACACAAAAAAATGTGTTTGTAAAAATCAACCAAATAAAATGCTCCAACTTTTTCAAAAACTTTGTCAATTAAAAAGAGGATTAGCAGACTACCATGGATGCTTATTTGCTGATAATACCTACTCAGTGAACTGAATTACTGAATTAGGCAGCAGTGTTTGAGTTAATGCATATACTGTACAAGGACATAAACTATGTGTTAAAGTGCACCCGTCAGCTTGATGTGACATTATTTATTAAAGTTTAGCAAGCCATTAGTAACATCTTTCACATAGTCATTCATTAAAAAAAACTTACCTTTACAGAGCTTTCCCTCGATGCTTCTGTTTGCCAAACAGACATTCTGCTAGACTGTCTGTTCTGTGCGGCTGTGATTGACAAGTAAGCTGCTTCATACTGCGATAACCATAGGCGCGATCACGCAATCGCACACGCACATGATCACACGCCTAGGTTAAGGCATTAGTCTCATTACTGTTTAGCAATTATGCCCCATATTGTACATATATAGAAGTTCAGCAGGTTTTGCATTTAGTGTGCAGATGTGACTTCAAACTGAATTGGTGAACTGGACAGGAAGCTTACAGTATGAACATCTGCTATTTTACAGGAGTTTCTTTAAAGCCTTTTCGCTCATCGGAGAAACTCAGGAAAGGGAGAGAGTCTTAATCCATTTCTCCAACAGATACTTTCAGTGCAATCCAAATGGCATGACTTCTCAAGGTATTTGCTCTAAGTGCTCTAACAGACATATGCTTAACCTACCAAAATATGTAATGTTGCCTTTGTAAGGCAATTAAATCATTCTAAGTTCAAATGTCACTTCCTGTTATAGAAATAATGGTTTGGTGTTTGGTGGATACCCACCAGCAGAACTGGAAACTGGCTACCTTCTAGCAGGACTGATAGTGGGATACCCACCAGTAGAACTAGTAACTGGCTACCTTCCAGCAGGACTAATAGTGGGATACCAAGCAGCAGGACCGGAAACTGGCTTCCCCTCCAGCAGGACCGGAAACTGGCTTCCCCTCCAGCAGGACCGGAAACTGGCTTCCCCTCCAGCAGGACCGGAAACTGGCTTCCCCTCCAGCAGGACCGGAAACTGGCTTCCCCTCCAGCAGGACCGGAAACTGGCTTCCCCTCCAGCAGGTCCGGAAACTGGCTTCCCCTCCAGCAGGTCCGGAAACTGGCTTCCCCTCCAGCAGGTCCGGAAACTGGCTTCCCCTCCAGCAGGACTGGAAACTGGCTTCCCCTCCAGCAGAACCGATAACCGGTTACCCTCCAGCATGCTTTGTAAGACCTATCGCATAGCTATGAATTATATATTTTGGACATAAAAATGTTAGTTTTGAGATATCTTTTAAAAGAACAAAATGATGTATTTGGTGCATGTCTTCTCAAATTCCAAACATTTTCAAATAATGAATTAAAGCATCCAGAAATATATTAAATATTAAATGAATCCAGGTATATTTGTAGTTATGATTTACTTGATATGTTTATATTTGACAGTTTTTTAATGGATTCTGTTATCCATGGCATAGTCTATTGATTTTACTCTTTGGATTTAAACTAAACCACCAAACTAAATGGAGGTGTAGAGTGTCGCACCCACCAGTTTTACTTCGCCAGGTTAAAATGGCAAATTAGAGGGCTGATGGCAGAGATCCTACTGTTTGACTGACTGTCACACTACACAGGAGATGGCTACTGACACAGTCACGTATTCACTATGGCAGGGGTTGGTAAAGTTAAATGAGGAAGAATCCATTTTGCTCCCTCCTCCAATGGCGACTACTTTTTACTGAGCCGCAAAGGGAGAGGAGCGCACTTCTCCCGACCACATGACAATCAGAAGAGCCATCAGAGGTCATGGGCAGGGCTTCAGAGGTGTACTCTGAGCTACAACAACACGGCTAAAGATCTGCAAGTGGCTCGTGAGCCACACATTGTTGACCACTGCGCTAAGGGAATCCTCTGTTTAGTGAATAAGGAGTAGAGAATTGGAGCGTAGCAACTCAAAGTGATGAGAACTCACTTCAATAGTCAAATTCTCATATTGATGCGTAAGCCCCATGTACTGAGGTAAACAGGGCTGGGACAAGGTTTCATGGAGTGCTAGACGTGAGGGGAACTCAACAGAACAGCGCTACCCCCCTCTTTTCCCCAGCTCTGGCTCACCTCAGCTCTGCTTTAGCAGAGTGCTCTTTCTGAGCATGTCACTTCCTGTGAGCGAGTCAGAGCTGACCTGGGAAAGGGAAGGGGGTGCCCAGCAGAACAGCCCCTCCCCCACCCCTAGCATAACAGACAGTGCCCTAGGTGGCTGCCTATCCTGCCTGCCCCTTGGCCCAGCCCTGGTGGTAAAAGTCTTCTTTTTCCTTTAATGATCACAGATGGCAATGCATAATGTGAAGGCTACATGTTTGCTATTGTTGGTTTGGGATTTGATATATGTTTGATGCTAAGGAACAGGAGACCTTCATAATCTATCTAAATTTTATGTTTTAGATGGAGTACATTGTCTCACCTGTGCAATGATGCTTCTTAACACAGACTTGCATGGACATGTAAGTATTCCAGTAGTTTATCTTATGGAAATGTTGTAAGCAAATTTGAAATTGGCAGTGAGCTGTTCACTAGGATTAATGGCAGTGATTCTTCATCCTCATTTCCTAGCACATAAAGATCAATGAACAGCTGTATGATTCTGGGAACCTAGGTGTAATGCACGTTGTTTTTTCCCATCATTTTAATGCAGTTTTCAATTTGCAATCTTTCATGTTCATTCAGAAAGAAGATCATGTATACTGCATATGTTTTATCATCATCTTGTGAGAATAAACAGTCTGCTAAAGCAGTGTAGATGTTTATCTACTTGCATAGAGATTTGCATAAATCTCTATGCAAGATTTATAGAGAGTTTAATATTTTATTATAAATGTATATATTTGTAAACGCGCTGTCAGGATTTTGGGAAGTCTAACATCCCAAAAATATCATTATCTAAGGGCGATGACAGGCATTTTAGAAGCAGGTATTTAAAACCAGTGTGAAAACGCAAACAAAATGCAGGTATTCCACTTCCCACTGATTTCAATAGAAAACACGTTAAAACTGCCATGCGTCTTTACAAGCTGAATATGCAGGAGTCCTGTCATGGTTACCGCTTTGCATAACGTTACAAGGTGGTTTTGACACAGTTGCCATTGAAATCAGCCTTTTAACAATGGCTTAAACACTGACATCAAAGCATATCAGTCAATTCCTTTAAAGTCTGTTTAAAAACAGTGGTGGATGGGTACCTGTTTATGCAAATAATAAAATGTGTCTGCGATCAGTAGAAAGATAAACAAATACAAGAAAAATCAGGAATTCAGGACCATGTAGAAATTCCTGCTGTGATAACCTGAATATTTCTTTTCTCTTTCTACTCTTATTGGACTTTTAAGAAGAAGTTAGTGAATTTTCCCCAAAAACTTGTGAAAACCTATTTGTTATTGGGCTTTTAAATAGGGTTAGCTTTAAATTATAAGGCGAGTATGCCCCCAAAGTCTTGAATACTTTCTGGTAGCCATAGGATTGCTTTTTATTTCATAGTGCCATGGGAATATGAATGTCTAGAACCAATTGCATCAATAGGCGTAACATATAATTGTTTATGTAATGCATTTTAACAAACCTGCAACTTAATTATTGCTGTAGGAAAGCCTTGACATGTTAGTATGAAGAAAACAAGTGCTTGTTGGCTAGGGACTAAATCACTGATTAAAATGGGGATGCTAATTTCTGGTGTTTTCTCTTTACTCCCATGGGTCTTTTTGGATTTGTGTGTTACTTGAAACCTTTAGGTGGTAAGTTGACTTTTTATCACTGACTTCCTTTGTTCCATACATGTGTCATTTGTGCACATCTCAGTGTTAACATAAATGTTTTCTTATAACTCAGTGCAACTCAACTTTCAGCTTTCTGAACATTTCACCTAGAGCAAGCAAGTTATTAGTAGCCTGTTTCAAATGGATTATATGTTAATTGAACCTAATACATCTGGAGTTTTTAGTTTCTGACAAACTGAAACCACTACTACTCCCAGAGCTCAGCCCATTGGTTAAAAGGATACTGGATTTAGTTGTTCAAAAGCTGAAGGGCCTCAGGCTTATTTGAAGGTGACAGAAAATATGGCAAAGCAATAAAACACTATTTACTTAATATGTTTTTTTTTTTTTTATAGCATGCTACCCATTAAGTCAAGGGTCTCAAATCTAAAAAAAAAAAAAAAAAAAAAAGCTGCAAATTTGCCCTTGTTTGTGCTGTTTCTGCCACAACTGCGGAGACCCTTTGCAGTCTTGCAAGATCTGCTCCTTCTGCTTCCTGGATTCCAGTATTTAGTCTAGGGGTAGGGAGCAGCATTGCAGAGAGAGGGGGCCAATCTTACACTGGGGTCTGAAAATCCTTAGTTATACTGCTGCTCCTTGTATTGTATGCATAACAACCAATCAGTAGTTAGGTTTCATCAATCTGCAACAGGTTGATTTTTTAATCAAGATTTATTTCTCATAATCACTGAAGTTTTGCTCAATTTAGTTTGGGTTAACAGTCTATAAAGTTACCTTGATCTGGGTGGTTTCATACACTACTTTCTATAGAAGCTTGAAATATTGCATATATGGCATACACTCCAGTTTGCATTGGACCATAGCAGGGGCAGAAATTCTGACAAATATTTATAGTGAAACCAAAAAGAAGGGGAGTAGGCAGGCGAGCAATATTATAATAGAGAAAACAGGTGCAGCTGAGGGCTAGAATAATTGCAACTGAAAAGAACAGAAAAAAGAAAAGCCCATCTGGACAGCGCACTCTAAAAGTGACAAACTAATCAGTAAATGAAATAATAATAATAAAGTGAAAAAGTGATATGTACAAAAAAATCATGTTTATTATAATCATATATGTTTCGTCATCTTGGCTTCTTCCCGCAGTCTGCGGGAAGACTGCGGGAAGAAGCCAAGATGGCGAAACGCGTTCAGTAGAGGGGATTGATGCATACCCTGCTTCTTATACTTTCTGCTCACCCTTTCATTGACTGATGGGAGATTCTTCAACAATTCTGTGCGTTCCTCATTTGAATCCAGTCCCTGCCTTTTTATCCTGTACATGGTAATGTCCATTATTCATTTCAGTCTATTTGTGGCTATTTAGCTATGTTGTTATATATGTGTTGCAGAGTCAGCGGCTTGGATTCCTGGTAGTTTTGACAATCTCCCTTTGCATATATACTCGGATAAGTGATCTAATAAGATATCAGCAGTGGTACAGCTGTCATTCCCTTCCTTTTGTATCTCTATGTGAGTCTCTTGGAGACCAATTTTAATTGTTTTTAACGTATTTTTCTTGTTTGTTTTCTTTTTTGTTTGCTGAGTTATATGATTATAATAAACATGATTTTTTTGTACATATCACTTTTTCACTTTATTATTATAGCTTGTCACTTATAGAGTGCGCTGTCCAGATGGGCTTTTCAAATATTTATAGTGAACCTAAGCTTAAACCTAATCATGCACAGATGCCCCATGCTGATTGTGTCTGCCACTGAACCAAAGATGCTGCATGTCCTACAGAATCTATAATTCACTTATAACATAGAGAACTATAATGTGAGTAGTTCTGTCTGATACAGTGTGTAAGACATCTGTTAAATTGTATTAGACCTAAGCCTGCAGAATTTGTGAGGCCATAAGGGCTTTTTACAAGTCATAGTATAAAAGTGAAATAAAAAGCGCAAAAACAAGAGGCAACATAGTGCCTTATCAATAGATTAAAAATAAGGTGATACAAAAAGCACTGATCCACCAAACAGATACAAATAGTGCTATAGTGAAAAGAAGGAATAATAAATCCACAGGTGATGTACACATGTGCTTGGCACTCTGATAGTGAGAACTCACCAGATATAAACCAAATACAAGCGTATATAAGGATAGCATCCAGCGATCAAATCAAACAGCAATGGCGATCACCCTCCAAAGCAGTCTCAAGGTCAATCAATGCTTGACCATGTATCACCTTATTTTTAATCCATTGATAAGGCACTATGTTGCCTCTTGTTTTTGCGGTTTTCATTTAGATTTTATTTCACTTTTGTACACGTGGGGATTGAACACCTACATCGTTGGAGAAGCTGCATATACTTATTTCGCATTGGACTTTTTGTATAATCATTATTTATCTTCAAGCTCTACCATATTTTTTGTTGTTTAGAAGCCATAGTATAAGGTTTCTGCTTAATGTTTAAAACTACTCAGCCTCAAGCACGAATGGCTTATGTAAAAATATTCTACATGCAGCCTAGTCTCCTTAGATTCTACAGGTATTTGAATGTATCATCTTGTCAAATACCTTTTTGTTTGTTTATACTGTTTTAATATGATACATCACAGTGACCAACAGGAAATATTAAAGATTGTCCTTTAAAGAATTCATGCAGGTTCTCAGTCAGAAAACTTTTTCAATATTTATTGTTTTTCCCAAAACAAACATTTTTCTAATATATTGTCCTTATTATTTTTTTATTTTTTATTTTCTTGCTGTTACCTCCTAAATCATTGTTATACTGCTATTATCTGCCTCTGGAGAAACCTTTATCCAGGGAAGTGGTTTAGTAAGCTTGAAAGAATTACTGTGTCTTTTAAAATGATCAGTTCAGATTTCGTATAAATACCGTGCTTGTTGCCTGTTAAAATTATGCAGTATTTCCTTGTTTTAAAGTGGACCTGTCACCTCAAAACCCGAGTTCGGTTGGGCGGGGCTAAATGATGAATGATATTATAACTCCTCCAATCAGATCCCTGCTAGACTATCATTTAAGGGATCTGATTGGAGGAACTTTAATGTCAGTCATTCTTTTAGCCCCACCCAACTCGTTTCGAGAAATAAGAGTCAGGCTGACAGGGAAAATGACAGTGAGAAATGCTATATAAAGGTACATTTTTAAAAATACATATATATTTTAAAAAAATGTTTATTTCCTTTGTAGAACCTAAATTAGTTTTGAAATGGCGGGTCCACTTTAAAAATCTAACTAATATTTAATCAGGAATTCCGTGTATTCTGTGTATGACTGTGTATGAATACAGGATTCAGGAAGGTAATAGGTAGAATATAGAAAAAAAAAATGACAGCAGGTTAGAAAAATGTTTGTTTAGGATTATTGAAACAGCCAAAACATTTTACATTTTACTTCCCCTTTAAGCTTTGTTTGAGAAGCACTGATTTTGTGTCATACATATCCATACATGTTTTGTCTGCTAGTTGACACATCCTCATACTTTCATCCTTTCCATAAAATTTTTTGAGCCCATGGCATGACGGTAAAAAAAAAAAATTACATTTGATATCTGTCTCAAATCCATTTAATAGTAAAACATATTCTTTTCATTCTTGGCTAAAAAGTAGATTTTAGTGAGATTTTTCAGTTTTAAAGTGTGCTCTCAGGCACTGTATATGAAAAAGCTTGTAGGTACGCATATATAATATGATTTATTCTTTGTTTTTCAGACACATTTTAAATCCATTTATATTGAATTTTGTCACTAGGTGGCAGTAAAGCACTTTTGGAAAGAAAAGAGAAGGTTCTTTAATACTAATATGAAACATGTTTCACAGATAATAGATACCTACTGAAATGAACATATCATCCCTGCCTCTGACAGTCCGGTCATAGTCATTGTACTTATGAGTAGGATTGGGAACATGTTAGTCACATACATATTTGATGGTGATTGACTTTCCTTTTGGCAATTGCATGTCTCTGTACAAAAATGTGTAGTGAGGAATTTGCTGTAAATTTACAGCCTACACATGCAAAATTATGTCACATGTCTTTTGAACACTGTGAATACATTTCCTGGTTATAATGACTATCCACCCCTTTTTAAAAATAGAATGTTTTGTGTGTGAAAACTTATTCGTAAAAGTGTTATACCTGTTATAAATTGACACTGTAAATAGGTAATATGTAAATAATAATTCTGCTTTCTATATGACCTAAATAAAGGTTTGCTCAGTTCATACAGTATCCAAATATCTTACTATAATTGTTCTGAACCTACTAGGGAATACCAGATCATAGACACCTCACAAGTGCATGCCATTGTACTGTTAGTGTTAGTATTGAGCAGATAGGTTTAATGTGCTTGTTTTATCATATATCTTTTCCCATATAACCTGTGGCACAAACTGATCACTTACACCTTGTATGCATTTCAGTTATCTATGGCCATTACATGACACAGTACATACTAATTAGCTAACTGGAGTCAGTCCAATTGCATATCCTTTACTTAACAAATCCTAAAAAATATACTAAATTAACAAAGAGACCAATAGAGGGCAGAAAAAGATAAAATGTGAGTGTTAGAAAATTAAACACAGAACCAAAATAGTGAAAACCAGGTGTTAGTGACCATATAGGGAGAACAGTAAACTCTGCTTATGACATCTGTCAGCTCCACTTTACAGACTTTTTGTGTTTTTTTAGGAAGCAGGGAGTTGTCTTAGCTGTATGCTAAAAGCATTCACTGTAGTAAAAGAATCAAACTCCCTGCTTCTTTTCTGCTCCCATGCCCGACTTGAATCAATAGTCATGTTGGGCGGGCTTAAAGGATGACTGACAATAAAGCTCCTCCAATCAGATCCCTTAAATCTGTCAATCATCATTTAGGTCCGCCCAACCCGATTTGAAGTTCAAGTCGGGCATGGGAGCAGAAAAGAAGCAGAGCGTTTCATTGTTTTACTACAGTGAATGCTTTTAGCATTCAGCTAAGACAACTCCCTGCTTCCTAAAAAAAGAGTCTGTTGAGTGGACCTGGCAGATTCACTTTAAGACATGATCCTTATACAGCATCAAAGAAATGTATCAGTGGGACAGTCTTGCCTTTCACTTTTCTAACTTCACTATATCAGTGAATGCTAAGTGCTGCTATGGGGTAAATGATTTGCCCTGTTGCTGAATTCCCATGTATATTTTTGTAAAGATTGCTTCTTTCTTTAGGTACGATAGTAATAGAGATTGGTGTTCAGTTATTTCATGAAAGATTATTGTACATAAATGTGTTTAGTTAAAACAAAGACAGTTGCAATTAGAATATGATTGCTATCCATTTTGCATTAATTCATGGTTGTGACATAGAATTTGATGCTTGGAATGATATTTTAGGGTGATGTGTGGCTGATTAAATTCACAGACCAAGGAATTTATGCTAACCTGAAAGTCATGCACAATTGCTTCATGCACTTGTCTAACGATGCTTGTTCACAGCTCACACCTACCTGGGGTTCTTGTGCTTTTTGTGATTAGTTAGTAGTAGTTCTATTGAATGTGTGCCAGGGCCTTAGAAAGTTGCTTGGTGTTTACTGTGTTTAATGTGCTTCTCAGAGGCCTGATGTTAACCAATTGCCTTAGGCATTGTTCAGAAGTGACAACTTATTCACTTATTCAACAACAGCTATACAACTGTATGACACATTGCTCTGTAGCTCTATTTAAATTGCAATTTGACCAACAGCTAGCCAGCTATAATATACATCCCTTAATAACCAGTGCTTAGTTACTAGGAGAGATGAACATAAAATCAGTTATATTACACGTTTTTACTTAGTAACCACAGTTTATTTGCTAATGGCCCTGTAGTGTCAGTCAGTGTTAAAGATATCATCAGTTGTAGCGCAAAATGCCCTACAAAATGCCTCAGATGCAGCCAATTTGACCTGTCTTTGTTGCAGATGAACAACATAAAATTTGTTAAAACATGCCCAGTAGAGTGAGTTAGTCACTATATATATACCCAGTAGTCTCATTCCTAATGTTCCAGATGCAGTGAAATGTACAGAGAGAGAAATACAGGCTAGAAAAGGAGAAGGGAGGGAGAAAGGTGAGAAAGCAGGAATAAGAGGGAGAAAGGCAAGAAATGAAAGAGACAGAGGGAAGGAAAGGAGAAGGGAGGCAGAAA
>WMED01015444.1:0-10990 GCA_019650415.1 Pipa parva | reverse complement strand
TCAGGGGCAGGGGAAGCAGGGGGGAGCAAATCATGGCTCTGTGGGGCATGTGGAGGCTATTAGGAATCTTTATTAACTTACTTTTACGCAGAGTTTGGCAATGGGGAAGTGGAGCCGGGAGCGCTGATCACATGCACTCCCGGTGTCTTATTGGGTCACATGAGTCAACATCATGTGCTTTAAGGAATACCTCCAGACCCCCTCCTAACCGCAGTGAGTGCTTTACTGGCCGTTGTGCCGGCCGGCGGAGCACTACAGCCCCTTGACTGCCACCATGTAGAAACTATGGCAGTGGCGGTTAACTGCCAGAGAGGCACTGCCATAGTTTCTACCATTGGTGGCGGTCAATGGGTTAATAAGGAAATACTGTAACACCTTCATTCCACTGTATCACCAGCTGTGCTGATTAGAATGTTCAGTACTCCTGCAGCTGATTGTACACACACAGTCCAATCAGATGTGAGTAAATGCAGACTTTCTCGTATTTAAAATGAAGCGAATTAAAGTCTTATGAGTAATGGGTAACACATTCGTTCAGCTAGCAAGTAGAAGGCACTGTAAAGACTAGGCTACTGTGTGTCACATATGTCCATGTGTATAAAACCAGTGGTTCTGAAGGCACAGCAGGCCAAGGAGGAGCTATTTAAGTCTCCTCCCAATTTCCCATGAGTACTAGCTATACCTAAGCTTGTTGGTTTTGTGTGGAACTGGAAATGTTATCTATGCAGCTGAAACAATGTGAATACCTTGTAAGTACTCAGACTGTATTCTCTTTTCCTTCCCTTATTGGATTTTTTTATCCCTCCCTCTCCTTAAACTACTTGTTAAAGGACCACAAACCCTGAAAAGCAATGAGAGGTATAACTATAAAGGGTCTCTATAGTGGTTACCACTGAATCCAAACCCAATGAAGCCCAGCACCCCCCCGGTCGGTGGGGTCCCTGAAGCAGCATCGGAGTTTTGTAACTGCTTTTTACTATCATAAAACCACAGTGCAGCAAACACTTCAAGGCGATTGTCCTTTAAAAACAGCTGGATATTGTGATTGGTTGGCAGCGTGTACACACCCCTTATTGTTAGAACTGGAAGCTTATTTATTTCACTAATTACCTGTGACTCCTGGGCCGTATGAATTGGCCACCGTGCATTAATACAATGCTGCATTCAGTCTGTACAGTGACAATATTTACTCTGGCCCAGAGATCCAGTGTGTTGCCATCGCCCCATCCAGAAACATGACCTCGTTGACATTTCATTGTGACAAAGCGCTTGTTTTTGGTTCCTTGTGTTCATCCAGTTTTCTGGGAACATGTAAAACAGGACAGGATGACAAAGCCAACAAGCCATTAAAAAAACATAATTAATAATACAGTACCTTATTTCCCTCACCTCCCCCCTTCTTGTACTGTTTATAACAAGGCATTGTTTGTTTGAATACAGAATGACGGTTCCCTGGGATTGCCTGTCCCCCAGCCTGAAGTCAGGACCAAAGATTACATGGTGGAGTCCATATTGGTGATGATATTCTGTTGCTTTCTGACGGGGATCATAGCTGTGGTGTATTCTCATGAGGTATGTTTCATGATGCGCCATCTAGTGGTCAAAATTTATATGGTAGTTTCTGCTAATGTAATACGATTCTGCTGAAGCAAGCAATATGGCAACTTCCACATTTATTTACTAAGCAAGTATTCAAATCAAAAGATGTTCTTAAATTAGGATAAGCTGACAAAATTTACATATTTGTTAGACTATTATTAGTAAAATTTTACTTTTTTTTTTTTATACAGTGGGCCATAATTATTAAACATTATAATTTTTTTAATGAAAGATTTCAGTTGAGTACAGTGATACCTCGGTTCTCGAACATAATTCGTTCTGGAAGTGTGGTTGAGAACCAAATTTGGTCGAGAACCAAAACAGATTGACTTGTATTGCAGATTGACTTGTATTGATGCTGAAAATGCCATTCGGCTGTTCGAGTTCCAAAATTTGTTCGGATTCCAAGACAAAATTTTCTCGAATTTCCTGGTCGAATACCGATTTGGTCGAAAGTCAAGGCGTTCGAGAACCAAGGTATCACTGTATTTCATAAACACCACTGCTGCCAACAGGGGTCGCTGAGAACCACCTTCTATGCTTTACTCCTGTTGCAAATGTATTGCTTATATTGGTCCCAAGGATGAATGCCTGTGTAAATCAGTGGTGGCCTACCTCTGTACTATAACCCCCCTCCTCCTGTCCATAGCTGCATAACCGATTCACTCTTAAGCATACACCTAAACCATACATTTTGTCCTTGTGCTGTTTATAGAAATAAACCTTGCAATTTTTTTCCCTGTTATTGTTGCCTTTAGAAAAAAAAAAAAAATATCAAGCCCAGGGCGTTTTATTTTCCCAGTAGGTTAAAAGCTTTCTTACAATATGGCAGTGTTTTTCAACCTTTTTTCTTCAGAGTAACCCTTTGATGTCATAAAATTTCTGGTGGAACCCCTAGAAACCCGGAAATGGTATAATCGCATAACGTGCGTGACGTCACTGATGTCTACATACCTGACAGGTCACAGAGGGAGGATCCAAGGCTGCGATATCTCTCTGATACGTCGGGTAATGATGCCGATTGCTAATGATGCAGTCTCAGTCCCTGCTAACAGTGATCAGGGCCAGTTCTAGCGCTGGGCGATGTGGGCAGGGCACAATCTATTTGAGGGGCGCTGTTGCCCACATCGCCCATAGCCAAACTCACCTCCTCCAGCATTCCAGTGAAGCACCTCCTCTAAGCGCCGCTCCACAATTAGGTAAGTGGAATGCGACGGCGCTCCTTGGCTGCTTTGAGTCTTCTCGGCTCTATTCGGCGAGCTGAGAAAACCCAAAGCAGCCAAGTAGCGCTGTCGCATTCCACTTACCTCATTGTGGAGTGGCGCTCAGAGGAGGAGTGTCACTGGAACACTGGAGGAGGTGAGCGGGGGATGCCGGGTGGGGGACGCTGGGCAGGGGGTGCCAGTCGGGGGGCACAGAGGGGGGTCAAGGGGCGGTTCAGCCAGGGTGCCCATAGGATCAGAACCGCCCCTGACAGTGGTCGCTGTCAGATCACTGTTAGCAGGGACAGAGACCGAATCATTAGCAATCGGCATCATTACCCGGCTCATCAGAGAGAGATCGCATCGATCCGGGTAATGATGCCGATCAACCAGTATGTGGCGGAACCCCGTTGAAAATCACTGTGTTGTTCTCTGCTAAGCATTGCATTACCAAGCTATGAAGGGAATAATAACGTTTACTTGGGAATCTTTAAATCATTCCGTTATAGCGAGATACATAACATACCCCATCTGCCGACATGGCATGTTTACATTTAATAATGCAAGATTTGGCTCACTTAATAGTAACATAAGTATGAGATAATCGGGAGAAGTAAATATTGCAGATTCAGCAGTACTCCTTGCACTTCAGACACATGTGAGCAGGACTTGACTATTGCTATTTTTCATTGCAAGTAAATTATTTGTGGTTCCTGCTGTATTTTAGTCGATTTCATAATCTTTTTTTGATGCGCTGGTAAGCATGGCCACCAATGGGGTATCTTGAGTACAGTTGCAGAATAGCAAAAGCAATGGGCCTCAGGTAGCCAGTTATATGATGGCTTCTGGGTAAAAACTAATGGTTTAATTGCCAAGGTAAATGTGGTGCACTGTTATATTGGAGACACCCCTTGACTTCCTTTTCCCTCTCTGTTGTAGGCTCGGACAGCGATCAGCAGGGGAGACATGCTGCAGGCACAGGTGGCTTCTCGTAAAGCCCGCTCACTTGTACTCTTCAGTCTACTGTTTGGGGTCTTTGTTTCCATTAGCTGGATTATATACGTGGTCGTGGACATCTTCTTGTGAACTAAATGAGCAATACTGTTCCTTCCAAGCTGTAACCTTCCATTTTTGCTTGACTGTGGTTCTAGCACCCGATCCAATGGACTTGCTTTCATCAAAGCAGTCGCTTTATGGCAGGAACGACAGAGACTGGGATAACTCTACATAGTTCCGCTTATGTGCAAAAACAAAAAAAATTCAATAAATGAGTGTGTATATTTATATGTACAGAGAACATGTAACCAATAAAGTACCCTTGTTTTTCCCCTTTAAATCAGAATTAATATTTCCTGCAAGGAAAAGGAATATTACAATAAAAGACAGCTAATAATGCCAGCACAGTCTGCAGGCTGCCTCCTTCTGTAATAAGGGAGGCCTGTTTCTTACAGGACATTATAAACTGCTGTGGAAGGTTCAGCTATAACCATAGCAACAGCATTAAGGCAATAAACGCAGAAGGCTATGTGTGAATATAGAAATATATCAAGGATGACGCTGTCAATTTTTCATCTTTGCCAGGGTATTCTGGATACAACCAACAATGAAAACAAAGCCTAATTAGAAAAGCTTATGCAATGCAGGATTTCCTATACAGGTTACTGCTCTTACATATTCCATCAGGTATTCTTGATTTTATAACTCCAACAGTCTTTAAATGTTACTAAAACTCTGCCCCAGGTAAAGGTTTCTTAGGGAGAAGACTATACAACTGGCAGTGAAATCAAAGGCTTCTCTACTAGGCCTTTGTTTATACAGATCTAACCACATGGCAAAGGACTAAGGCCGATATGTGACATCAGCCTAAGTGTAGTAGAGAAGTTGCGACATTACCATACAAATGTTTGTGCAAGTAAAGTAATATTACCCACCATAAGCTAAAAACTATATTATTTGGAAATCTTTCACTTTAAATATAATTACATTTTTATATATCCATGGACAGCACTCTACTTACTTTTCTCATTTTATGCCAAGTGACCACTTCTCACCCCAAGCGTTTTACCACGGGAGAATGCTTCGATGACTGGTTTTTCCCCAAGTGAACTCAGCCTTAGACTTTGTACTGATTTCTTATCACTGTGCTAATAAGCTCACCGGGCTGCACTAATGAAAACAAAACTTTATCCTGTGGCTATAAAATTAACCCTGGATACAAACATAAATGCAGATTCAGGAACATAGCATAGATTTTTTTTCAAAACTGTATTCTGCTTTCTTCTTTAAAAAAAATAAAAAAAAATAAATAATAAATGATTTTCCACAAATATGTTTAAAACATTTATTTGACCTTTTAAGCGTTGAGACAATTGAGCTCCGTGTCTCCGCGCTACACTTTTACGCACAAAAATCCTTGTTCACTGGATTGTGCGTCCTCCTGTATATATGTACAGTTTTTCTTTCAAGTCTCTGTATAGCCATCATGCAAGGGCTTAATAAAAAATAATAATTCTTATTTCATCGATTCCCTCCCGACACAGAATACTGATATTTACAAGAAATGTATACTGCCCTCTAGAGAGCGAAAATGATAATGGTATGGACCAAGGTGTTGGAGACTGCAGGGTTGAAGAAATCAAAAATTCTTTTTAGTGTGGACTTTAAGCTTTTTAAGGGGTTTTTTTTTTGGGGGGGGGGGGGATTGTTTGCGTCATTGGCTCCTGGAAAGTTCATTTTTGACTACAGAAGCAATCATTTCTTTTTTTACCCAAAAATGTCTTGAACCTCTGTAACATCTGGAGGAATATATCCAACTGACAAATGGCACAGTTAAGGAGATGGCACAATTAAAATTCCACGAGACAAAAGACAACTTCAGCGTAGTTACCCATGTCTCCAGGGAAAAGGTCAGCAAAGAGCGGGGTCTAGGCAATAGTAAACAAGCCCCAATCACTTGGTCTGTTGTTGTCCTCTCTCTCCATTTGAGGAGAGATGGGGATTCAAACTCAGTTAAAAGTCTCTTGGTTTATTTCCCACTGCTTTAAGTTTTTTCATCTCTTTCTGTTTTCCGCCTTGTGATGTTTCTGGGTTTGATCTTGAGGGAAAGCTCCCATAGAGCCTCTTCAGCCAGGTGGTCACTGAAGTCGTTAAAGAAGGAGATGATGTCATCATTGCGGCGGATATCATAATGTCTGCAGCAGAAATAAAAAATGCACAAAATAAATTTCAGATTGCATTGCAGAGAGTACGCCACCTCCGAATCATTCTCTTGGTATTTGGGATAACAGATAATTTAGCTTTCTACAACTTTTAGTGACGGGGTCAAGACCCTTAAAAAAAAAAAGCCAGTCCTGAGTTTTCTATATTGATGCAGGTTTTCAGTGACAGAAGCCTAATTATATCCTGAGTTTTGACTCTAACATGAACAAAGTAGAATCAGATAACACTGTATGATTCTCTGCGATAAAAAAAGAAGCATTTAACAAGGAAATCTAATTCTATGTAGAGTCTCCATGCAATCACTGCTCTAACATCTTATTGGAGCAGCTCTAGGTTTACAAAAAAAATGATGCAAATGTTTCTGCCTTATTTGGGTGACTGTGAATCTTTCAGAGAATTCAAGGCAATTTCTATAAATTATAGAACATATTTCTGTAGGACCCAGTTCTTTTCATTTATCAATGGCTGTACTCACAAGGTATATGTGGGTGATCAGTCAGGGAGAGTTTAGATTGTAAGCTCTTGTGGACAGGGTCACCATTCCAATTGTTACTCCATGTTGTACCATGGAAGCAATGTTATCTTGCATGTACCCCTTTACCAGCGCTATGGAAGATATTGGTGTTTTATAAATCAATAATAATTGCCATGTGATGATAAAAAAAAAAGGGTCTTTATTATCCTCATCTTATATATTCCCACTTCTTGACATTTACCTTCGTATTTTTCACATTTTTAAGACCAATAATTTGTAAGCTGTGGCTTTCCAGCTGGCGTTTAAATAAAAATATCCAGCGGCACCAAATGCTGGAGGGTGAATTTATCAGCAACTTGGCCATAAGACATATTGCTTTAACAGGGAGAAGGCCCTAACCAGCAGTACTCACACTTGCTGGAATCGTCTCATGCTGTCCAAGATGTTAAATTGTTGCCATCGCTTAGAGAAGTTAACCTTTCCATCAATGTGATCTGGGTTTCCAAGGTGCACAAATGTAAGGTCTTGCAAAATTAACCCTCTATTTAGGAAAATAGAAAGATTACACTTCAGAATCATCATCATCATGGAGACTCAATATAAAATGAAAAGCATTTTTCATGGATTTTAAAGTGGACCTGTCAGGTCCACTTAGACTCTTTTTGGGAAGCAGGGAGTTGTTGAATGCGAAAAGCATTCAGCAAATCTGTAGTAAAAGAAGCAAACTCCCTGCTTCTACTCTGATACCTGACTTGAATCAAAAGTCAGGTTGGGTGGAGCTAAATTATGATTGACAATATAGCTCCTGCAATCAGACCCCTGCTTAGACTGTGATTTAAGGGATCTGATTGGAGGAACTTTTTATGTTGGTCATCCTTTAAGCCTTCCGCAACCCGACTTGAGATTCAAGTTGGGCATTGGAGCAGACCCTGAAAGGTCCACTTTAAGAAGGAATTCTGGGATAAATAGTCACTTACAAGTACGGTATGCATGGGGGTTCAACCTCAGCCAGTGCTGCTCTGTAGGCTCTAAAGGAAGATGAGCTGTCAATCAGTGTGCAGTATTCTGCCAAGCCCTGATAAGGGGAAAACAAACATTTAAATTTGCAATATAAGGCTGAGGGTATTTACCAACCGTTGAAAATTAAAAAAAAAAACAAGCGTTGTTAAGTTCTGTTTTTATTCCCGACCCATTTTAAATAACATGCATGCTGGCAGACTAATGGCAGGCCATAATGTCAGCTAGAAAAACAACATTGTCATCAACAAAGCTTAATTAATACACCCTAGAGTAGAACCCAGCCCACTTTACTTACCTCTGATGTCTGCTTTTGCCATTCGAGCCGCCTAATAGGTGCAGAGTCCAGTGCAGACAGAATTGCAAGGTAGGAGTTGAAATTGTTCAGCTTTCTTAGGTGCTGTAAAGCAGCAAGTAATTAAATACGATTATTAGTAAAAAGTCAGGTTTCAATTAGGATACATACACACACAGATAGTGACCACCTATATATATATTATATATATATATACACATACATACATATACATACATTTACTAACATTTCTGCTGATATTTAAAAAACTGCTAACACTAGAAAGCATAAAGTGCTGTTTGGATTGGCACAGCAATTTTCTTCCTTTTACAAATGTAACTGGTCCTATAGTCTCGCACCCCACCCCACAAACAACAATTAGCAGCAGTACTTTGTCACTTAGGGCAAAAGTTATTACACTTTTTAATAAATAAAGTTATTAAAGACCCAGAGCAGTCTTTCCAAGTTTACCGAGAGAAATCTTGCATTGTTCTCGCAAGATTATTTGGGATCTCGAGACTGAATTTTTCGATTTTATGGAATTTTTTTTGGGATGGAAAAGTAGCCATATTTTACATTGGTAACATGGATATCTTTCCATTGAAAATTTTGAAATATTTTGATCGTAAAACTCGATCTTGAAAGAAATCTTGCGAGATTTCTCTTGGTAAACTCGGAAAGACCCAGAGCGGTCTTTCCGCGTTTAATAACTTTTGCCCTTAAAGTGCACAGGGAAGATGACAGAGAGAAAACACTGTTTAAAGGTACATTTTATTTAATACATACAGTATATATTTATAAAAACATTTATTTCATTAATACAACCTAAATCAGTATTAGTTTTGAAGTGACAGGTGCACTTTAACGAAGTTTTACTACATTGGTATAACTGTTGCTACTTTGATGGTGAATGAAGCAGACAATAAAAAACATTGCTTCACAAATTAACGCCATTGTATCCCTTTAAACCAGGGGTCTCAAACTCAATTTACCCAGGGGGCCGCTGGAGGTGGAGTCTGGGTGAGGCTCGGCCGCATTAGGTTTTCCACAAGAAAACAACAGATTAAAAACAATACATGGCCCTGCGGGGCAATCAGAGGCTTTGTGGGGGTAATATGCAGCTCTGCTGGGTGATTTGCATCTGCTGGGGCAATGTGCGGCTCTATGGACTACTAGCGCATGTGTGATTTTTTTTTATTATTATTATAATTGGGGGTAAATTTTATGGCTTGGGACACTAGGGGGTATTATGGGGCCACTAGGGTTTATTTTAATAGTTAGCATTGGTGGCCGTGGGGGGGGGGGGGGGGGGGGGGGGGGGGGGGGGGGGGGGGGGGGGGGGGGACCCTTACTTACCCCCGGCAGAGTTCGGCAGCACATCAGAGGAGAAGGAACCAGGAAGCACTGTTCACATGCGCTTCCGGGTTCCTATTGGCTCCTGTGACCAATCGGGTCACAGGAGCCCTCCTCTTTGCACGGAGGGAGTCAGCCAGGACTCCCTCTGTGCCAGATTCTGCGCTCCGCCGGCGAAAAAAACACCTGGTGGAGTGCAGGACCGGGGGCCACAAACTAGCGTCCCCCAGGCCGCAATTTTGAGACCCCTGCTTTAAAACTTACCTTCATAATTTTGATGAATTTGAGCAGCAGTCTTTCGCGATCTTGTGCTTTTTCCTGAAGCATGATGATTGATCGGACCCTGCGCAGAACATGATCAGAATGGATTGAGTTGTCTACATTACTTCTACACAATCATTCTCTCCTCTCATATACAGTAGGACAAGTCCTTACCAGTAAGACATATTATTAAAATGCTCTGTGAACTGTGTAAGGTTCGGGCTCTTTTCCTCATTTTGCTCCTTTGCCCACAGCAGAACTTCTGGAATCTAATTAATGGAATGTTAATGAGTATAGAACACATCAGTTAGTCACAACAATATTCAGTGTGGAAGTTCATCAGACCTGCACAAGTGAAAGATTTTGAACACACAACAAAAGCTCTAAAAACTAAGGGATTCATCTCAATCTTTTGTTTTAATGGGTAAATCTGTACTAGGATCATTTTTCTATAAATGGTTATCAACCAAGTGCAAAAATGATGATGATTTTGGTACATCTCAGCTGAGGAGAGCATAGAGTCTTGTTGGGTCCTCCAGAGATGAATACCATAGAGCTGTGCCTATCTAAGCACAAATGTTTAACACATGTGTCACAATATATATAAGCACTTGCTTGGACAGGGACCTAGACTAAGCATTGTTAGAGAGAATGGATTGTATTGCATTCTGGATTAACAGAGAAATCGAGCTAAACTACACTAAGACATAAATTATGGCAGCTTGGTTACCTCTATTTTATAAAAGAGTTCTGCGTCTAGCAGAGTGAGCTGCTCTGCAATTTCCAGACTGTGGAAGTCATGAAGTGTCCCAGGCCTGTAAAGAACAAAATTTCAATCAATAAATTCTGAGTGATCGCCAATGGGTTTACTATGGAGAATGCCTCAGTTGACACAAACAATATGGCAAACATCACACTTGTATTTAGAAATATACAAAGAAATTCATCAACAGCGGAAATAATTTACGGAGGCCTAGTAAACCACAGCAACCAATCAGCAGTCAGCATCCACAGGCATTGTGGAGCTAGTATAACAAAAGTAAACTGCTGTTTGGTTGCTATGTGTTAACAGAACTCTATGAAGTTTGCACCTGTTAATGGATTCCCTTAAGAATATTTGCAAAGACAGAAGGATATAGAAATGCAGGAGAATGTACACTATAGTATTTATGGGAAAACACAAGATAAATATTGATCATAAACAGGGATGACATCAGACTAATTGCCCGACCCATAATCTGACAAATGGCCCTTCAAAATAATACATTTTAAATACTCCAGTTACACTGCAAACTTCCCAGTCACATTGCTCAGTGCCCAATAGGCCATCAGCTCCACTGGCCAGTACTCAGAAGCCCACATGTGAGTGGCTGGTGGGTCCAGTGATTTGCTGCTCTGGGCCCATTACAGCAGTACCTCCTGTACCCCGCTTTTGGCAGCCCTGAACCCATTCCCTGCACTCTAATATTGAAGACAAACAGTGATTGCAAAGTCTTTGGTAGAAAAATGTTTCAGTGGTGTGAAAAAGTGTTTGCCCCCTTCCTCATTTCCTGTTTTTTTGCATGTTTG
>WMED01015443.1:0-13649 GCA_019650415.1 Pipa parva | reverse complement strand
CCCCCCCCCCCCCCCCCCCCTCCATCTCTCGCTTTCCCAAGGGTGCTACCAGCAGTAGGTAACAAATTACTGGACTTTAGAAACATTTGTTTTGACATAAATATTGAAATAACAAAAATGTTTCTGACTTTACCCTGCTTTTGAGAGGTTTTATTTTTACATCCACAATACATATGTGCACGTGTCCTATGTTTGAGATCCTTCTGCAAACCACATACAATAACACATTGTAAGTTTGCTGTATAAACTGTCTCAAAAAACAAACAGTTCTTTTATATTAGAAAGGTGGTTGTATGGGAAAAGGTAGCTTAAACCTCATTAAACACAACTCTTTACTCCTGTTCCATAGAGTAGCTTGCGGCATTAGTAACAATGCTAAACTTTTACTGAAACTAGGTGATCAAACTCTTTGTTTATTATTTTTTTTCTGTTAATGTTTATACAAACAACTCTGAATGTCCGAGCATGTTTAATAATTCTAAATGAAAAGCTTTTTACCTTCCCGCTTTACTTCCACTTCAGCTGAACATCAAACGATAATTACATCCTTTTTAATTAGCGCTGTTTCGCTTCCATTTATTTTCCCTAGGGGAACTATAGTTAATAAACTAGAACTGAGACTAAACTTTAAAGAAGATTGTTAATGTTGCAACAGAAGTTACTCTGCTGCTCTCACGTGTAAACGCAAGTCATTTGGTTTCCAGAAAAGGCTGTACTTAAAGTGCACCTGTCACCTCAAAACTAATACTAATTTAGGTTGTACTAATAAACTATTTTATAAATATATATCTATTTAAAAAATGTAGCTTTATACAGCGTTTCTCTCTCCTATCTTCCCGACTTTTTTTTTTCTTTTCTGGAGTCGGGTGGATGGGGCTAAATGATGGACATTATACTTCCTCCAATCAGATCCCTTAAATTACGATCTAGCAATCTAGACAATTGAGGTGACAGGTGCACTTTAATGTCTGCACAAACATACGGTGTTCTCTATTTTATATGATATATATTGTATGAGTTAATTGTGACAGTTGCAGCAAGCATTCTACTGATTCATAACATTATTATAGACTGTAGCTTCCCTTTAAATATACACTGGTGTATTAAAGTAAAGATATTTGTATAGAATATTCTGCCTTATTGCACAAAGAAAAGTATAGTTACTATTTAATTTCATAGTGTTAGTAATTTTTTTTTTTTTATTGAAATTTTATCAAAGCATGTTCTTCCTTTGCAAACCACTCCTACTTCTCTTTAAACCCCACCCCTTCTGAACAAGCCACACCCAAACCTTTTGCCTGCTATAATCTTTCATTGTTTTCCCAAAGTTGGAACAATTTGGGAAATAGGTGACTATGGTAGAAAAATTAATTGGTGCCGATCCTGCCTTCCTTAGAAAGTGATCTTTTTATTTTGCTTATAGTAGAGAGACTCTATTAAGGACATCCTATCGGTCACTGCAGCCCAAGTGATCAAGTTGTTCCTGGGAGCAGATTTGGCCATCATAAAGGACTTACAGCATATTTTTATTGTGTGTATATACCTGTTTAATAAAATATTCATTTAATCAGAATATACCACAATCGTTATTTCCTATTGGGAACCTGTACACACAGCCTGCATTGGGGAAAGTGGTCCAGAGGATTTCCAGATCATTATTTGGAGGATCTCTATTTCTAAGTGCTATTCCCAAGAGCACTTTCCGGTGAGTGTACTCACAAAAGGGGGGAGTCATAGTGACCCTTGCCCCTCGTTATCTATTCACTGGCATATCATCATCATATGCATTCAGGGTATCATAGATACCTTTAAATCACAAATTGGTTTACGCCACTTATAACATTTAGGCATGTGATATCCTCACATACAGCCAACAGTCACTTGTACCTTGTCACAGTGCACGAACTGCATATGTGTATAATCAGTATTCACGTGCTCGACTGTACAATTTAAATTGACGGCATCACACTAGGGGAGTATTTCTCTCCTTTTTTCATTTTCATATATCCATCCAGCGCTACCATTCATATTCTGGCTGACTGGAATTAACAATTGAACTATTTTTGCTGTTTGAGAGGAGATTGGGCAGATCACCTCATCGGTTTAAGCGCAGGAACATGGAACATTATTGGACTATCACTCAATATATATCATCCTGGTAAAAAGACTTAATCATTGGACTAAGAGGCATTATTAAGGTTTTTTTATTCCACTTATCATTAATTTAATTTATCATTTGACACTGTTTAATCATTAGTACATCAATTCAGTAACAGGGCGCTGTACCTTACATTTGTAATTTGCTTATAGTAATTGTCTATCTTTTCTTCTTGTTTAATGCTGCGCTCACTGTTTGAAACTTATCCCGCTGCTTTTAGCATAACAGGAACATGTTGCACACAGTCCAATGCATGCGCACATCACAGTCACTGGATTCAGTAAGAGGAAAACAGTTATAATTTTCCTCTCGGCAGGAATCTCTCCCAAGTTCTGCTTCTAAACCCCCTGCTAATGTTGTTTGAATTGCTTCTCAGAGGCAGATATACAGTATTTATCCCATTAGGGTGAGAGTAAAGAAATAATTAGCTGTTCTCTCTGCTCTTCTTGTAGTCTATAAATCCTGTTTCTCATTGTTTCTTAAAAACACTGGTAAACATATGACGTCTAACTTCATTATATCTTGTATCTGGGTCACACTCAAGGGGGTTATTCACTAAGGTGCAAATTCGACTGTCAAATTCTCAAGCAGCGGATTCCCATAGCAAATCTGCGACAATTTCCCCATTGTAAAGTCGCAACAATTTTTAAAGTTATTATTGGGACAATTTTCCCATAATAAAGTCGCAACTGTGACAGTTTTCTCATTATAAAGACTTGACTGCGACAGTAGCAGCCTATTGCGACTGTCTTTATATGGCGAATTTAGCACCTATACGCAACAATTCGGACTTAAGTGAATAACTCCCTCGGGGTTATTCACTAAGGTGTGAATTCGACTGTCAAATTCTCAAACAGCAGATTCCCATAGCAAATCCCTGACTGCGACAATTTCCCCACTGCAAAGTCGCGACAAATTTTAAAGTGGTGACTGCGTCAATATTTCCATAATGACTATATGAGAACTATATTCTCATTATAAAGACGCGACTGCGATAGCTACAGTCTGTTGCGACTGTCTTTAGCTGGTAAATTCACACCTATACGCAATAATTGGAACTTTAGTGAATAACCCCCCAAAATCTTTCTTCTGCCTTTGAAAGCAGAGTAAGTGCAACTACACCTATTTATTCTCTGATGTGAACAAAAATCCTTTTTTCTTTACATGATGGTCTCCATCAGCCTTGGGAACCAAAACCAGTTTAAATATGGTAAGAAAATTTCCTTTTGCCTTTGGTTGTGACATGGAAATAATCGGACTATAAATGTCTGCATAGGGGGAAATGCTCTGCGCACAGTTTCACTAGTGATTGGGGGAGGGTTCACACCACAGGAGACCTATTTAACATTTCCACACTGTGCAAGTTCAGACCTGTCTAATCCCTGCTGTGTAAAAGCCTTGTGAGATGTGTGCGGACCTGCTGCAGTCAAATCAACTGCATTTTTTTTTTTAAACATTTAACTCTGAAAGATTTTTATTGTTCCTCTGTATTTGACCAGAGAAATATTCATCACATTTATTAAAATACCGCATAAGGAGTGATTTGACATTCGTGTGGTTTTTGGCTACTGGCTGTGCATGTTCCAAGAGCAGATGTTGAGTGATTGCAGGTTGTTCAGTTGTACCAGGGTCCAGAGGATGAAAGGGACCCCTCTTGTTGGGATGGAAATTACAGCAAACAGTAGTGGGGCTCATGCTGCGGGTGATTTGTTTACACTGTTAGTCTACCTGTCATTCCGAGATTTGCTGCTCCCCTCACTTGCTGAGTTTGAGTGAATTGCATCATCAAAAAGGGCAGAGCTATATAGACTGAGATTCATTGGATTATTGTTTGGGGGGAAGAGGGCGGGGATAGGATTGACCTTCAGGGGTAGATAGCAATATAGAAAACTTGAGGGGTATTGGCTAAAGTGAGAATTCAACTGTTGAGTTCTCAAACAACAATATTTCCATAGTAAAGTCGCAACTGCAACAGTAGCAGTCTATTGTGATCGTCACTGGACTTTAGCCAATAATCATCACTCCCCACCCACCCACGCACGCACAGAATTTACTTTGCATCCCCAGCAAGTTCCCAGGTCTGGCAATAAGCCAGTGACGTGGGGCAGAAAAATGTTTGCGTTTCTCAAAGTAATAATGGATATTATTTCTCTTGCTCGTTTCTTGTCCTTCCCTAGTAGGCTGCTAACTTCTGGCTAGTGAGATACATATAGAGGTACTCGTTACTCATTGCCTTGCTGCAGAATTTGGGAGCGCGTGACTTTGCTTTCCTGTTCTGTTTGTCAGAGCAGTCTGTGTGATTGAGCTGCTCCACTTCTCTTCATATCAGGGAGTGTAAATAAATGCAGCTAATGAACTTCAGTACAAGTACCGTCCTAACATGATGCTGAAAGTACCTAACATGATGCTGAAAGTACCTAACATGATGCTGAAAGTACCTAACATGATGCTGAAAGTACCTAACATGATGCTGAAAGTACCTAACATGATGCTGAAGGACCCTCTTCGGGCTGAGTATAATGTGGAACTTAACATCACTTGGACACTTCACCTTTAACATTGCAGTAAAGTGAAGAGGCACAGACCTTGTAAACCACATTTTCTTTCCTTTTCCTCTACCTGTCTGGAAAGCGTGGGAACTGTTGTTTCCATCCCCCAATAAAACTTACATATATTGAGGGGGGGTTGTGGTTTCATTGGGGTTTTATTTATAATTTTCCATTGGTGGCTATGGAGGGGGGGTTGATGGGGGGAGTCTTACTTAACCCCCCCCCCCCCCCCCCCCCCCCCCCCCCCCTCCCAGCAGTGCACGTGCTGTTGCTGCCTCAGCTGGCAGCACTAAACTGGAGAAGGAACCCAGAAGCGCTGATCTCATGCGCTCCCGGGTTCCTATTGGCTCCTGTGACCGATCAGGTCACAGGAGCCCACCCCAAACCACGGAGGGAGTCAGCCAGGACCACCTCTGTGTTGGATCAAGTGGGGGGCCGCAAACTATCGTCTCGAGGGCCGCGAGTTTGAGACCCCTGCTATAGATAGATAAGATTAGATAAGATAGTGCTCAGTCAATAAATAAATGATGAGGATAGACTGACACTCCTAGATTTGCAAAAACAGTGCAAAATTGTATTTTATCACACCAACATTTCAGCTGACATTTGAGCCATTATCAAAATAAAAGTGACTAATTGTATTGTTTATATAATTACAACCCAGGGACATAATTAGGATACACCCTATACTGCAGCATGCATTTAAAGTAACAGTGCACAATATAGAAAGTGTTTGTATTTGTTTGGGGGTAAACAGTGTAAAGAGTGTTTTTTTTTTAAATTAAATATAAATATACTTTTTTTCTCACTGTGTGTAGTGCCTGTAGTAAGTTATAAGAGCATAACCAATAAAAGACTCATTAGAAACAATGTTATTGTAAAAAAAAAAATTAACTTTGCATTAGTCTAAATAGAAATCCTGGGGACATTACAGCAACACAGTAAATATTTAGCTGCTACTGCTGCCTTTGTGTGATTTAACAACCGCTGTGCATCATGGTATTTGTAGGCATTTCACAGTTTGTTTCACTGTATCGTCGTCTGAGCTACACGGACAGAAACATTTCCTGTAAGGCATCTATGTACAACTAATATTACTGAACAGCCATATAAATGACTTTACACTATCCTCTGTATACGTGGATGGAGGTCTCTATGCAAGGAGATAATAGTTTCAAATATTTATAGTAATATAATTATGTAGGTATGTATTAACGAACTGCAGATAAATAATGAGCGATAAAAAAAAAAAAGTGTTTTATAGTGACGTGAGTTTTTTCCACTATTCTAAAGATCTGTGAAATTTACGTAGAAGCTGTGTTTTTAGCATTTTTTTTTATAATTCTGCAAAATATCGTTCATTATCGGCAAAATTACAGATAATATCGATATCATTTTTTAGCAATATCGCCCACCCCTAATGTGCAGTGCATAATGCGCTTGTGTGAAAAAAAATACGCTCCAGCGTATTTCTCTATTGTACTTACCAGCGACAGTGAAAACGCTCCTTCAGTGTTTGCGGCTCTTACAATCCGGCTGAATTTTGTGCACGGCGTAATATGCCGATATAAAATGCAATGGCAAGCGTTCTGGACGCAGCGTATGTGCGTCATACGCTAGTGTGTCCAGAACCAGGTAAGTACATAGGTTTACACTGGCAGCGTATTTTATTTTTACAGTGGCGTATCATACTCCTTGTATAAAAACGCCAGTGCGAACCTACCCTTAAAGTATTCTTATTTGTAGTTATTCTTGTTTGTAGATACAGGTCTGGTTCTGTGCTCTTTGTAATTATTTTCCTTCTGCCCGTCAGGATGCTACAGACATTTTATGACTACTTCTGGTGGCACAGGTTATGGCTGCCAGTAAATCTAACCTGGGCTGACCTTGAGGATAAAGAAGGTCGAACGTATGCAAAAGCGTCGGATCTCTACATTACAATACCCCTCGCCTTTGTATTCCTCATAGTGAGGTACATTTTCGAAAAGTAAGTACTTTTCCATCCAGTATTCAGGGCAGAGCTGGGTGATTTTTTTCTTTTTTTATTTTAAATAAATGTTCTTCCGACTGTTTTTAATTCTATCAATTCCATTGATGCATTTCTTTAAATAAAATATTAAAAAAGGCTAAATTGCACAGCTTGTGGCGCTTTATAAATAAAATTATGCATACATACAAAATTAATGAAAATTGTCACCAATCGCTTCCCTTTAAGCGACCTGTACACGTGCAGATTTAGCTACTCCGGTTGGTTAATTTAGACCAAAGCGGACAGTAGTCTGTGCGTGTATTATTGGATCATAGCCACGCGTTTCACATTTTGCCTGTGTTGTAGATGGACATTTATGGCTAGTTTGTGCATATTTTGCAGATGATTAATTAATAAGAGACTTTAGTCTTTGATTATATATGAAGTACAGCAATCATGACCAGACCTGGGAACTTGCCAGTTTTTACCCGGAGATTCTGGGTTTGCAAAGCAAGTAGCGGGCTTTTGGGGAAACCGACAAGTTCTCCGGTCTAGTAGTGTTTCACGCAGCTCCACCCCCCATTAACCCCACCCCATTGCACTCAAAGTCCACCCCAATTCTGTCCATACCCAGCCCCCTTCAGTCCCTGAAAGCAATCCTATTTATAATTATTTCCCGCCCCTGCTATTATGCGGATTGTTGTGCCACTAAGCTCCACCCCCAGTCACCCCAAAAAAATGGTAAAAAGCTTAACTCCGAGTAACTGGATACACTTTGTTTTACTACCTCTTCTTAAATTTAAAAAGGTCATTTTATGGGGGAAAAACATTTTTTTTTTAAATGCCTGAATAGTCTATATACCTATTATTATATGTTTAATCTGCACTTTCAAAATATTTAAAAGTATACTTTTATTTTTAAAAAGACATTTACTCACTTGTTTCCTGGGTTATTCCATGGAAAACATTTGGGCAGGATGGGCGTTTGTTTACTGGATGAAATAAAAAAAAAAAAAAGGTTTTAGTCAGCAAAGAGAAAAACAAACTCAAAGCAAAAAAGAAAATGACATTTTTAGTACTCTGCAGGAATGAATTGTATGCCAATACAGATGTCAGTATTTCACTTTATGGTGTTAGTAACTCTTTAAAGGGCTCCTGTCACCTCAAAATTAATACTAATTTAGGTTGTACTAATGAAATAAACGTTCTTGTAAATACGACATTATAGCGCCTCCAATCAGATCCCTTGTAGATCATTTAGCCCCGCCCACCCGACTCGGGAAAGAAAAGTCAGGCTGACGGAGAGAAACGCTGTATAAAGGGACATTTTATAAATACATCCATATTTACAAAACGTTTATTTCATAGATTTGTGCAATCTTTTTACCTCTTGTATAGTTCTTGTATAGAATGATAGTGAGATGATATAAGGATTGCACATGTAATATTTCTATTTCTATAGTATTACTCTGACTATAGCCCCCCTGTATTTATCCACAGCGTTGTAGCTACTCCACTCGCAAGAGCCTTGTCTGTTAAAGATAAAGTCCGCTTACGGGCGACGCCAAATCCGGTGCTGGAAAAATTCTACACCTGCTCTGCCAAACATCCCCGGCAGGTAAGAGAAACAGGGGTACCTATATCATTTTATTTTCTTCCCGGGGTTGTGTGCGTGTGATGTATTTACTTCCTAATGTCCCAGCCAATAAGAAACCTTGATAAAGGAGCAGAGCAGATATACATGCCATATACATTTGACAGGGAAGAGAGTGTTTTAAAATGCGGAGTTGTTCCACATTTTACACTTCGTCCTAAAAAAAGATTTCTAGATAACTCGTTTACTTTATAAGGCTAAAACCTCAATGTATAACAATGGCACTTGGTGGGTGTCTGTTGTATAAACGAAGATGTTTACTACATAAAGACTGATAGACTCTTACTGGTTCAGAGGGTGGAAGGTAAGCCGGGTCAGCGTAGAAAAGTTTTTAGTTTTTTTTAAGGTAAGCACAGACTATGATTTTATCTCCCCTTTAACTCCTACCCACTAAGCCAATACAGATTCATCCCAGGTGTAAGATAACGGCCAGGAGGAAATAATCCGTAAATATTAATACAGAGTTGTGTTTTTGTATCAGTGTGGTAACAAACAGGACTCTCTTCAATGTTGTATTTCCCATAATCACACTTGTAGATCGATTTGGAAAACCTTTCTAAGGCGAGTAGATTTACTGTGCGACAGGTGGAGAGATGGTTCAGGAGGAGGCGAAATCAGGACAGACCAAGCCTGCAGAAGAAGTTTCGGGAAGCCAGGTAGGGGAGGTGCCACTGTGTATTAGAGACTCGGGCACTTAATGGTCACAATTGCTAAAATCAGTACAAGGGGGTGATTTAAAGGAATTCCTTAGTCACCACTGATCCTTTAAATTTTTTTGCTGTAGCACTAAATATATTAAACGTCTGGTGTTCACACATAGCAGATGGATTGTGGGAACAACGGATTTGTAATTTACCTTTACTGCAGTAGTACTTTGAGTTAAAGGAAAGGACACCCGCTGCAGTACAGCTTCCAGCCAAGTATTCCGCCATATATAAAGGTCATGAGTGGAGACTGGCGAATCCATTTGGAAGCACAACAAATCTCGAGTTAGATTTCCATATATACAGGAGAAAATAATGTGACCTGAAACATTTGAAAGGCAGTAATTAAACACAGCTGTGCTGGCTGCCTGATAAAGGCACAATTTCTCTCGTTTGACCAGTAGCTAGTCTGTGGGTTTATAAAAAAAACTCTGGCGTTCTTCTTGGGAACGTTCAGACAAACATGGCAACCGTTTGCAGCTATTGAGTCCACTCAAAGATTGTTTTGGTGGGGGGAGGGGGGGTAAAGTAATTAAACCTCAAAATATAAATTTTTGCCATTGCATCCCCTTTAAATTTGTGTTGGCAATTGGCTTAGTATAAAGGAGTTTTATATGTATGCATGCAGTTATATCAGCACTATAGTGCCACTTTAATCTGTCACTGCTGTGAATGTAATTTGTATAATTCTATTAATCAATCAGTCTAAGATTTACCCCACAAAACAGTCCACAAACCTAATGTTTCAGTAAATAAAAGGGCTGATGAGAACCCACAAACCTGATATTTAAAATGTAATCACTATGTACTGATAGTCCAAATAAAGTATCATATAATACCACAGTACTCCTCTTTCTACTTATTCAACTGGACTAATACGGCTCAATGGAACACTCCAGCCAAAATTGAAAAAAAATGCATGTGTTGGTAAATACGAATTACTATCTTTTATTAAATACATTTTATTTTCAATTTTGCTCCTAAAATGAAATAACTTACCTGTTTAGAAGCACGTCCATGTTTAGGATTCCATCTTTATCTCTGCCACTGATTCTAAGGTGTCATGGAGCAGAAACTCTTCACGGCCGCGATCCTCTCCTTTCAGCGTCACATGGGAGAGCGCCGCATCATCAAGGGGAGACGGGTTGATGATGCGGCGCTCTCCCATGTGAATATTAGGAGATGCCGGCACCGGGCTGCACATTGAAAGCAGAGGATCGCGCCTGTGAAGAGTTTCTGCTCCGGGACACCTTAGAGTCGGCGGTACAGAATGAAGATGGAATCCTGAACACGGATGTGCTTCTAAACAGGTAAGATATTTCATTTTAGGGGCAAAATTAAAAATAAAATGCATTTAATAAGTTAGTAATTCGGATTTACTAACACATGCATTTTTTTCAATTTTGGCCGGAGTGTTCCTTTAAATCATTTTTATGTACTAATAACGCTCAACCAAGCCTGCATTGTTTAAAGGTCTTCTAGGGAAATAAAGCAAACTTTTAAAGATTTAGACTTTAGTATACAAAATATGTACAGTGTTTAAAGTGCACCTGTCACCCTAAAACTCTAATACTAATTTAGGTTCTACTAATGAAATAAATGTTTTTGTAAATATATATGTATTTTTTTTTTAAATGTACCTTTATACAGCGTTTCTCTCTGTCATCTTCCCTTTCAGGTCTAACTTTTTCTTTCCCAGGTTTTGCGGGCCTAAATGATGATTGACACTATAGCTCCTCCAGTCAGATCCCTCAAATCATGATCTAGCAGGGATCTGATTGGAGGACCTATAATGCCAATCATCGTTTAACCCCGCCATCTGACTCAGGAAAGTAAAGGCAGGCTGACCTGGAAGATGACAGAAACGCTTTTTAAAGGTACTTTTTTTTTTTTTTTAAATACATATATATTTACAAAATAGTTTATTTCATTAGTAGAAACTAAATTAGTATTAGAGTTTTGAGGTGACAGGCGCACTTTAAATAGGGTGTGAAGGTATTTAATTAAGGATTGTGGGTACTGGTTTTAGTATCTCATGATGTGGTGGCGCTCAATGGGGAGATAAAAACATTTTGGTTACCAGGGATTCTACTAAAATCCAAAATTCTAAAAAAAAAACCCAAAAAAAACCCCTAACTTTTCTTATTGAACACACCTGGTTACTTCAAGTAATGTCATTTATACTTCAATCACGTCTGTTGCATCAACATCAGATACTCAGGGGGCAGGTCTTCTAGCCTCCAGTGCCCCGACTAGGGGGAAAATCCCATCATTACATTCTGTTGGAGCAGAAGCTGTCTACCCGACTCCTATTCTGGTGTTCTCTGCTGCACCCTAGCTGTGTTTGGCAAAATATGTAAATAAATGAATGAGTTGAGTGTTACCAAATCCACTTCTACAGTTTCATTCTTATTACATTCACCTAACCTTTTGTTTAAGGGGGCACTATACAGGAGCCTAATTACAAATATGACTGATCTTACAGCTGTCAATGGAAAAGGATCTGTATTGGTAATACGTTCCTATATTAATATCTCTTTTACAACAGTCCGTGCCATATCGCCCTGCCCTCTGCTTGCATCCGATCTGATTGGATGTTGCATTGTGTTTGTATAAACAGCTGCATGTGCAATGAACATTCTAATGAGCGCAGCTGTTGATAAACAGTGAGATGAAGTGTTTCAGTAATGTCTTATTTAAGATGAATGGACTGTTGGCACGTCTAATTAATGGAATGCCTAATTGATGTGTCTCGCAAAAAATTGCGATTTCTGTTTTTTTTTTTTGTTTTTTTTTGTCAGTTAGTAGAAATATTTGTAATACAAAAGTGTAATACAAATATTTCTAATTCAAAAATTGCATCCTGAAGATTTCCACTATAGATTGGTGGAATTGCGCCAGATATGGGCAAAGTGAATTTGGGTTACAGGTGGCACACATCTGTGGGGTAGCTGTTATAATCTTTTATGCTCACATAGAGTGTAGCTCCAATGTTATTCACAAGCCATGGACTAACTACACTTCCAGTAATAAGGATGTTCCTGGTGCACAGAGCTTGCAATCTCTCGTGCGTGTGGGTTTGACTAATAAAGGCTGCTAAGCTGACTTGTTGATGCCTTGGCCGTTCAGCCACATCTGCCTTCTTTTTGCAGTTGGAGATTCACCTTTTATCTTATTGCTTTCATTGCTGGCATGGCAGTCCTTGTAGACGTAAGTAGCGCTTTTTATACCATCCTCTTGTACCAGGCTTGAGTCCCACTGCTGTTAATTACACTCCGCCCCTTGTCTCCAGCCTCCAGCCTCCCTCCTCCCTTGTCTCCAGCCTCCCGCTTCTTATATCATCTTTTCTCAGCCCTTTACCCATGCACTACAGCCATGTTTGTTTCCTTCCCCCAGTACAGAGTGATTGGGGGGGGGGGAGGGGGAGCTTAGCACCCAAAATGCACTGGCTGATCAATGCCATTCCAGAAGCATCTCCCATTAAAATGATGCCCTATTGCCTGAACCTAACTACCCATCCTCTGTTGCACTGACCTACCCCTTATTCTGACTTTACATTGCCTGACATTTCTATCTTCAGCTGCCACTAGCTCATCGAATTGCTTTTCCTTGCTGACTGGGACCTAATTTCAGTTCTATTGTCCCAATTCCCATTGTTTCACTTCTTCTACAGTTATCTCTTCAGTCTTGTCTTTTCCTCCATTTATTAATTCATTTAAGCTTATTGTCTTTTACTCTATTTATTAATTCATTTAGCTTATTGTCTTTTACTCTATTTTATTCTTCTGTGACTCACTGTTGCTTTCTCATTGATTAAATATCCTGGGGTCCCATTGCCCTACTTTTCCACCACTATCTTCTTGCTTCACCACTTCTACCATAATCTATTTGCTTATATCTTGGCACCATTTCATTTTGTAACCCCTCTGCCATCCTACTGCCTTCTGATTGCCATTCCTCTTCTCCAGCTGTCTTCTCCCCTTAACTCCCCGGCTTCTTTCTAATTACAATAAACTGTTGGCATACCTCCTGCCATCTGATTGCCC
Source organism: Pipa parva (assembly GCA_019650415.1). Taxonomy (NCBI): domain Eukaryota; kingdom Metazoa; phylum Chordata; class Amphibia; order Anura; family Pipidae; genus Pipa; species Pipa parva. The sequence continues at coordinate 569 of WMED01015443.1, read as the reverse complement.
TAACTCACTGCTGTCATCTCATTGTCTATCAGCCACCCCAACCAACAACTTATTGCTTTACCCATTTTGTTAAACAAATTACAGCAGCACTTGCCTGCTCCGGTGTCGGCCGCTCCAATCTCCCACTGCAGCAAAGTAGAAAGCGTCTGGGTGCTCAGGAAAACTTGGACGAATGTATTTGTGAAGTAGGAAAACAATCCGGCACTCCAGTAGTATGTAAAACTTAATAAACTTTATTCACCACATGGGCATAAAAATAAATAAAAACAATGCACAGTGCCTACGCGTTTCACGCTGGCTTGCGCTTAATCATGGCATATTTGCCATGATTAAGCGCAAGCCAGCGTGAAACACGTAGGCACTGTGCATTGTTTTTATTTATTTTTATGCCCATGTGGTGAATAAAGTTTATTAAGTTTTACATACTACTGGAGTGCCGGATTGTTTTCTTACCCATTCTGTTAACAATGTATTTCTTTATATGCCCTGCTACTATTCCACCTTACCTTTCCAGCTACCCTATCACCATCCCACCTTAACTCTCCAGCTACCCTATCACCATCCCACCT
>WMED01015442.1:0-13650 GCA_019650415.1 Pipa parva | reverse complement strand
GTGCCGGCTCTGCCATTAGGCAGGGTAGGCAAATGCTAGGGCGCCCCCCTAGGCAGGCGATGCTCCTAGCATTTGCCTACTCTGCCTAATGGCAGAGCCAGCACTGGGTTCCATAAATGTCTTCATATAGAAATTCAATTTTCCTATACAACATTAATGCTCTTCTTGAAAACAAAATTATTACTATTTGTATTGTTCTCAATATAAATGGCATTTCTTCTACTCTCTACTTTTCCTACATTCCTTATTGCTAGATAAAATGTCTATACTGCTATGACATGCAGTATCCCTGAAATCCTATTAAATGTATATCTGTAAATAGCTTTCTAAGATTATTTTTGAATTTTATCCTAGTGGAACCTTACTGCTGCCTCACATACTTCATATCATAGAAAAATGAATGCATAGGGGGTTATTCATTAAAGTCCGAATTGTTGCATATAGGTGCGAATTCGCCCGAGATAAAGACAGACTGTTACTGTCGCAGTCGTCTCTTTATAATGAGAATATTGTCATAGTCGCGTCTTTATTATGGGAAAATTTTCACAATCTTAACTTTAAAAAATTGTCACGACTTTACAATGGGGAAATTGTAGCGGATTTGCTATGGGAATCTGCCGTTTACAAATTCAACAGCCCAATTCGCACCTTAGTGAATAACCCCCTTAATAGCTTTTCTAATACCCTCTTAGTAATTCCCATTTATGCTTTCTACTCTCCCATTATTTCTTTCTCCCTACCCTATAAAAAAATATATAGGAAAACATTGTATAATACCTGTAGACAATGTATGTTTGGGTATTACAGTAAATGTTTCTTGGGTGGATTTTCAATATCTTCGTCAATTTGTGTTATTCCATTGTTTTGCAAAATCAACTGTGCACCATTTTCCTGCATTGTTCAATTTAATCTTCCATACTCCTTCACTGCTGCAGACATCCAGAGACTTAGTACCCTGGTCTACAGTGCCCATGGCTCAGTATGTTAAACAACCAGCAATGGTTGCACTGAATTTCACATGTGAACTCTCTGATAGGATAAAAAAGCATGTTCACATCTGCATTAAAGACATGCTTCCTGGAACAAGGGGGCTAAGGGGCCCAACTGGCCAGCATCTGCAGCAAGGTCAAACACAGTGATGTGTCTTTAGGCTAGATTAAAACCTTACAGGCTTGCAGGGAATTGGGTTGCCTATTTCTATATTGCTCCTTTTAATCAAGGGGGGGGGGGGGAGTATGATTTTGCACTTTTATAATGTCCTGGTAAGACCTCATATTGAATATATAGAGCAGTTTGTGCCCCAATTTACAGAAAGATAGTTACAACTGCTGTCTACAACGTTATTGAGTCCCTTGAATTCAGAAAGTTGGTTAGAGATAAAGGAGGTTATTCACTAAAGTCCGAATTGTTGCTGTGTATAGGTGCTAATTCGCCAGATAAATACAGTTGCAATAGGCTGCTACTGTCGCAGTCGCGTCTTTATAAGAGAATATTGTCGCAGTCACGACTTTATTATGGAAAAATTGTCGCAAACGTAACTGTAAAAAAATTGTCGCGACTTTACAATGGGGAAATTGTCACGGATTTGCTATGGGAATCCACTGAGAATTTGACAGTCGAATTCGCACCTTAGGGAATAACCCCCTGAATCTCTTACCTCCACTGCCACATGTAACATTACCACTGTGTCTGAAATGTTGGAGAAATATTTTGCTATCTACAGGGATTTAAAAATTACCAACAGTCAATTTCATAACAAGCACATTATTTGTAGAAAACTATATAGATTGGCAATAATTTATCTCAACTACCCACCCTATTGTGTTTACTTGGGGAAAGTGTGTAGTAATGCAGTGAATGTAGTGAGTGAACAGTGCAGGAGTTTGCTGCCATATAATGTAGAAAATGAGTTACTATTGCTTTATTGAGTCTGATCTCAGTTTTTCTTCTTATTTAGATTCTAGCTAGGGGGACCAATTCATTTTGTTGAGTTTGATAATGAGGCCAATGCTGTCAGTGACAGAGATTATCATGAGGGTAATGATGAGCACATGCAGCAGTGCGAAACTGAAGAACAGATGTTTTAAATATACATAGAAGGTATAATTCCACCTCAGTTTATTTTCCTTTTTTGGTTAGGCATTAAGTGCATTTTATTTTTAAAATGTATTACATCATTTATATTTGTGGGGGTGAAATGACCAAGCCACACCAATTAAAGTGTCTGGTTTGTCAAATTTTGTCCAATGTCATCCGTGCCATAGAGGTAGGTGGGTGTGTTCCAGGCCAGGATAATCTCATGCATATTTTTATAACTAAAAATTTACAAATAATGCATTAATGGGCAAAATTTATTAAACTGGGAACTGTATTGCGAACTGTATTTGAAAGCATTTTGATTATATAAAACAGGGATCGGCAACCTATGCCTCTTGAGCCAGACGTGGCTCTTTTGATGGCTGCATCTGGCTCTTTGACTGTAACGAGCAATGCTCACATGCAAGCACTGGTTGTTACAGTCTGCTGGCTAATCGCCGGCAAACACTGTAGAGACAAAATGATCTCAGCGCTTTGGCTAGCAATCCAGAGCCATTGAAGTCACCGTGCTTCTGGGTCACTAGCCAATCCGGAGCCGCTGACGTCACTGTGCTTCCTGGTTGCTAGCCATTCCGGAGTTGCTGACATCGCCGGCTCCAGATTCAAAAGGGCTGAGCAGAGCCGCACTATATAGCTCTCTCAGCTGAAAAGGTTGCAGACCCCTGATATAAAGACTTGCATTTTCTTTGCTTTTGGAGAGCCCAGGCTATCATATGGGTGAAATTTATTAAGCTCAGAAAGACCATGCTGGGTCTTTCCGAGTTTACTGGGAGAAATCTCGCAGTGTTCTCGTGAGATTTCTTAAGATCGAGTTCGCAATACATTTTATTTTCTAGTCAGAAATGAAGGGTCACACTCACACCCTATTAAAGCGCACCTGTCACCTCAAAACACTAATACTAATTTAGGTTCTACTAATGAAATAAACGTTTTGTAAATAAAGATGACAGAGAGAAACACTGTATAAACATTTTTTAAAATACATATATATTTACAAAAACGTTTATTTCATTAGTACAACCTAAATTAGCATTAGTCTTGAGGTAACAAGTGCACTTTAAATGGACTAAAAGAATCCAAAGGAGATAATGCACACCTTACCGCCCTTTCCAGCTGCAATGTTTCTTTGCAAGTTCAAAGTTGACATTGCTGTAAATTATCAGACCATAAACCTATTAACTCTAGCACATGTTCAAACATGCAGAAGACACCCACACCAAAAGGACTAGAAATATTATATATATGAAGGATCATGTACCCCTTTCTGTAATCTATGAGTATATTAATCGTCACCAAGGAGTTCCTTGACCACACAAAAGCACAAGGTGATTTATGCAGGACATGGAACACATTGCTTTCAGGGCTGTTGGATCTCTCTGGTTAATACAAGAATGTAAAGGAGGTTATAGAGTTTACAAAAAGGAGCTTGACAAAAGGCAGACAGAGGAACCAGTTTTTGCTCATTGTTTCTTTTGTTTCACATAAAAATGATGCGATGCAGTGTTCAGTTTTCAGAAATTGAATGGGTTTAATCCCTTCATTTCTCATAATGCAATGTAAAGTATTCAGCCACAAGGCAACTCTTATTCATTTTCTGTTTTTTTTTTTTCTTATTATACAACAGAAAATGATTTAGTATCATGAAATATTATTTCAGGACATGCATTTGTAAAATACCTACAAATGCCATGATGCATTGTCCTTATGTAATTTAGTATTGGAAGACCAAAAAGGAGGACCGCTTGATCCGTTTAAAATAAAGGTAAATATTACCTTAGCAGTATAGAATAAGAAGGGGTGCCTTGGAGAAAATCGGCTCAATCCATGGGTACAAAACAGCAACTCCGACACTCCCAAGTAAAATCAAGCGCCTTTAGCGCGAAACGCGTTATGAGGCGCTTCCTTTGTTTTTATTTTGATTATTCACTCTTTGATTCCTGGATTTTTAATTGGATTTAATAAATGTTATTGATTTTACTTGGGAGTGCCGGAGTTGCTGTTTTGTAATTTAGTATTGCCTATCCTTTTAATTTGAATACTTTCATGTATACAGTTTCACATTAATGACTACACATCTACACACTAACACTAACTTTTTAATGTGCCAGCACCACAAGGCAACAATACTAACATCTGAGCCATTGTATTGGGTATCTGTTACATAAGTTTCATTATTTATTGCTTATATATTTCTAATACATATAAGTAACCAGATCATTCAAATTTTTGTAGATTATTATCTTCTGTAGATCTTCCAATAGGAAGTGCAATAAATGCAATGACCTCATGATTTATTGGACTAGGGACTGACCCCTTGGGAGAGGGCTTGGGCAGAGCTAAGAGGAAGGAATCAATTCTATGCTGTAGTATTTATCTTTTTTACTGTACAACAGAATGAAGGAGATATCAGCAAAAGTAAAGAATCATGGAAACTGAATACTAAAACTAAAACTATGAAAATGAAATGTGAAAATGTGACGATCACCTCAAAACCATCTTGTCTTTGCCTCTTTAGTTCTAGCATTGTATTCTTTTTATCTTTCTTTTTATATATCAAAGACTATCTAGAGAAACAAATGGTATGTTTGGTTTGCCCTGTCACTGTGTAGATTTTTGTCCAAAACAGACAGTCTAAAAATCATGGAATGTTCTTATTCCTACAATATGGCTCTTGGCATACATTATTTATATACATCATTGATTGTTTTTTTCAGGAATCGATACCAATATATATATATATATGGGAGTAGGAGGTTACTGGCGAATACCACACTGTCCTTGGCACTAGCTGACTTAGGGCGCGGAGTCTAAGGTACTCTCCGGTCTTCACCTTTAACCCCCGCAAGGAGGTACTGGACTCAGCTGCCGAGAGTACCCAGGTCGCGGTCCCTAAGCCAGCTGGACAATGGTGGTATGACCGAAGTGCGGACAGGACAAAGATTCCGAACTCAGGACGGGAAACCAGCAGGACTCTGGTACAGAGTATAATTGATACAGGTACAGGTACTTGGCAGATACAGGTCTTTAGCAGATACAAGAACTTAGTAGATAGAAAACAACCTATGGTAGCAAAGCATCACATATAATACAGGATAACAAGCCCAAAACTAAAACTGTACAAGTTCTATACTCGGGCACCAAGGCTGGAGCACGTCTGCCTTATATAGGCAGAGAGACAGGTGCGCTCCTGCCTCTGTGGGTGCCCGGCGCACGCCCTGTGACATCACAGTGGCCGCGCACGCTCAAAGCGCCGGCTGTGTGCGGCGTGCGTGCATAGGGAGAGAGAGCCCGGAGCTGGAATGGAACGCGGTGAGTATTCCTTACAGTTTTTTGTTGTTGAACTGTTTGTCTATTTCATCCTTTTTACGAATAAGTTACACATGTTATAACACTAGTTTTATTTAAGCCAAATAAATCTAGGAAAAATTAAATTTGAGTAATTATTATCCATCTCTGGACTTGTCTGATGATCCTTATTTGCAAGGATAACATCAAAGTACTAAGCCAGGTATTAAAGTTCAAACTTTTACATGCGTTACCTAATCTGGCCGGTCACGTAAAATTCTGCTTTGCAAGTTTAGTCACATAACTAGCAATCAATAAGCGCATGGAAATATTCATTCATTATTTCAGTTTCAGAAATTCTGTGAAATTGCACATAGGATACAAACATAGCAAGAGGAGTAAAGCGCAAGGAACAAAGGCAAAACAATACAGCAATGTCATCATTTTAAGAATGGTCATGTTAAAAATGTTATTTTTCTCTGTTCATAAAAAATGAAGAACTAACAATTAGATATTAACTAATTTTCACAATGGACCTCTACTGAAAGCCCCAGTCAAGTTGGGTAGAATATTAAAGGAAAACTACAGGTATAATTCTAAACTAAATTTAGCTGATTATTTTCAGCAGCAGTACACTAACTGTTAAAGTACTTCAATATTTTTTTTCAGCCTCATTATGTAAAATAAAGGAAGAATCTTAAGTTTGTGCTCTCTAATGAAACATCCATCTAGAGTTGTTGTAGCCAGTTGGACTTGTTGAAAGAACCAGATTACAGCTAGTCAAAGTGCCTTAAAATAGAATAGGGTGGGTTAATTCTCACAGACCTTGTATTACTTTTATGCCACAGGTGGACTAAATTGTGTATCTCTTTAACACAGTATGGATTGATTGGTCAATCCAAGGGTGCACAGTGCAGGGGGCTGTCAATGTTTACTTTATCCCTCCGAGAAGGTATTGTCTTTGCTGTAAAAAAACTCCCAGGTTGTGACCCCCAGGTAAACTCCCTTCCCCACTGGTGGTAAGTAGGTTGTTGAAGAGCTGAAAGCAAGACCAGCAGAACTGTTAATATGATTCAAGAGGCACAGCTCAACTGTAACATGATACTGTGGACACAGGAATGTTGGAATTATAATTTGGAGCAGAAAACTATAGAAGCAGTTATGGTAAAACTATAATCTGAGGCTATAATATAATGTTTTAGGGGGAGAAAAGAATGTGTATGCGGTAGAACAGAGGGTTATGGTGGAGAGACTGGAGTGATTAAAAGGTAAATTACTTGGTATCCAATAAGAGCAAATTGTAGCTGTCTAAGTAACTGAGGAGTGAATATGTTTTCAGTTTTCTAATAAATGGGTGAATGATTACAATGAAGTGTAAATAAAGCAGGGAAGGACTTGGAAAGTGCTTTAAACCAAGGGAGTGTTGAGTTAAATGAAAGGCCTAGGCAATGATCAGAGTAGTTTACTGAAGGTGGAATTGCTAACTTTAACTAGAAAGATTAGGATGCTACATACTGGTACGTAATCAAGGTAGAAATCACATAGTAGTGAAAAAAAAGGAACACTTGCACTTATGAATTGCTATCAATGATATTATTTTCAAGAAAGTCCCCGTCAGCTGCTGTCTCTCTATTTCACAAATCTTGCTCTTGGTGAGAGGGGCAAGGAGATTTGGAGTGCCACGCTTGACTCTAGGGAGATAAAGTGAAAAGACCCAAGTGTAGGAGTCACCACGTGAGTTAAAAGTAAATCTACTCACTGGATTTCCATAGCAGATAAATGATGGATCCTTTCTAGGTAAAATCCAGACTTGATTGGCATCTGGTAGTCTTGAGTTCCTTATATCCAGTCTCCTCCAATGGGACTAGCTATTAGAGATAGAAACTCCCAACAAGAAGGCTTACAATGGTGTAATATTGCCAACAAATATTTATTGAAAGCTAAAAAATACACTCATATTTGACAAGATAAAATTCACTCAACAAATAAGATAAAATCCTCCAACGCGTTTCGCCGATATTCAGCTTCCTCTGGCAGTTGCTATATTCAAAAGGGGCTTATGTGTCTTTAAAGGAACTTATATTCCTTTAAATCTGAATTCCCACCAGAATTTTTTAATTAGAAGCGGCAGTGACGTCATTAGGTCAGTTTCCTAATAATGTCACCTCATTTGGTGTGTACCTTAGGAATTATTTATTGGGTGGATTTGGGGAGTGCTTGATTGGTACATATAACTGAGTTGTAAAATTCTCCTGTGTATTTTATGGTTCGGTAACTGGAAGTGCGTCATTATCACCTCTTCTGGTTTTTCATGCATGTGGAACGCATGTGCGTTCCAACCTTGGCTTTGCCGGTATGCAGATAATGGGGCTATCTTTGAGGAGTGGATAAGGGGTGTGTGTTCTCACCTTATTGATAACTTCTTCATAAGCTGGGAAGTCGGGGAGGAAATTCTATGTTCCTTTCTTATTACTATGTTTTTAGCAAACCAAAGTGTGCATATGCGTTCCAAATCAAACTAATCCTATGCAATATTAATGGATGGAGCATGGATCAAGGACATATTGTGTCAGTAAACACTGTATAAGTAATGAATAAATAAATAATGAGTGGTGGAGGCAATACCAATCATGCATAAACATAATTAAAAAAAAACATAATCAGATATAAATAAAACAGAGAGGCCAGATATTTACTACCTAAATGCAACATATTACAAATTAGATTTGCCTATTGAGATTGCTGCAGCCCATGGTAAAAAAAATCCCAAAACCAAGCACTTAAAAGCTTAGCATTTTGTTCATTCTAACTCCTCCCTCTATTAGTACTGGGCAATAAGTGCCTTGTATGCATGCCCAGGCTTTTAGGAAGTAGTTTGCATATAATGCACAGTAGAGGAATTTGCATGCAGCTTTCTGTAAATTATAACCCTATAACTGGCTAATCATGACATCAGAAGTAGACACTTAGACCTTAAAGCAACTATAATGAAAAACATTATTTTTATTGAAAAACAAACAAGAGTTTTCCAAGGATAATTATGTGACACTAGTAATATATAAATCTTAATCTTCACAATATCAGACAGTTTAAAATACAGAAGTCTCATGAGCTACAAAATATACCTTCTGATTCATTTAGTTTCTTATTTTGAAAATTAAACATTCTGAGGAAAAAGAAAGTTTGAAATTCTCTAAACAAGACCAAACTTAAGTATTCAGATCATTATGTAAAAATGACAAATTTATGAATATTTTATTGTATTGCTCATGAAATATATTAGTCTATTAAATCATGGCGTACAAGCCTTCCCCCAGGATCAGTGAAATCAAGGTATAATATTCAGCCAAACTTCCCAGTTTTTGCATGCTTTGGTTGGATTTCCTTGGGTTGAAGTCACTTTAATCTCATAGATTTTAATCTGGGATATTTCTGCTTTAATTTGTTCAATAGAGATAACATTTGAGGATTTCCAATTCTGAACTATGGACAATCTACTAACAAATAAGATGTGATGAGAAATAAAGACCAGTTTCTGTGATATTTCATCAGGTAGTAAACTTTGCAATGCGAATCCTGGCGTCAAATGGATTAATACGGCTACTAGTCCAAAAATAAGCCCAGCAATTTCCTTCCAGAAAATTTGGATTAGTGGTCCAGCCCACCATATATGAATCGCATCTTCCTGATCTTCAGAAAACATCTCCAGCATTTATTCTATATTTGTGTTTAGTGAAGCTTATGGTGTTTTGCCTTGTAATAATATAACCTTTAAACATCTATTGAAAGAGAACAAAAGTATTGAGATTTAACTTTTTCACCTATGACTCAATTATCTTTAAACTGTTAAATAAATGACATAATCAAGCAACTGTTTCTACGCTTTATTCAAATATTATAATGCCTAGCATATTTACACTAACGTGTATGCAGTGATAAGAGAACGTAACTCAAAAGGAAATCTTGCAACATAATGTGGGTGGACTTTGACTTGAAGGAACAGAGAGAATTGCAGTTGTAGGTGTGCCCAATTCAACTTTGGTCTTAAATATCTGAACGTAAATTATACTAGAAAGAGTACATGGTTTAATATTCTACAGTCCAAATATATAACTATATTACAGGTTGGGAGTTAAAACTAGAATAATAATTAAAGGTCTTAATAAAGCCTGTATAGCTAAGGTGTTCTAATAGTTCTAGAACGAATTGTGATTTTTGTGATTGTTTTTTCCAAGATCACTATAATAATTAACAATACTTCTATTTTTGTTCATTTGTGCTTATGCCCATCCAATGGTGTTTCAAAGTCAATGTTAATATTAATTGCATTGTTTATTACCCAACGGGATTACAGAGCAACACGCGCTAATATGGGCAAAATTTATTAAACTCGGAAAAGTCATTTGCGCTTTTCCGAGTTTAATAACTCGGGAGAATGATTTGAAGTTTATCCCGGTAAGTATCATGAGATTTGACTCATGCGATACTTGCCGTGACAAACTTTTTAAATTAAATATATCCATAGAAAGGTAGCTATATTGTATGGCTACCTTTCCATGGATATATTTAATAAAAAAAGTTTATCACGGTAAGTATCGCACGAGTCAAATCTCATGATACTTCAAATTTTTCAACATTGTGGGATGTGGCAGCATCCTCTCCACATGCACCTTTGACAAACTGAGGAGAGTGCTGTTTCTACTTTTTGTTTGATTTTATCTATCTATCTATCTATCTATCTATCTATCTATCTATCTATCTGTATCTATCTATCTGTATCTATCTATCTGTATCTATCTATCTATCTATCTATATACTGTATATATATATATATATATATATACTGTATATATATATATACTGTATATATATATATATATATATATATATATATATATATATATATATATATATATATATATATATATATATATATATATATATATATATATATACGTGGATGATATGTTCCAAGCTTGATTGTGATTTTCAGTTTGAAACCAGGATTAAGTATAAAATCTTTAACTTCTCCTTGAACTACTGTGATGTTTTAGATTTTAACGATCCTCTGAAATCACGAGGCTGCTCCTACAGACAAGTGTTTACCATAGAAAATTTTATGGGACAGAATAAAGAAAACTGATGAATCCTGGAGTTTGATTAGCGACTAGCGTTATGTTCCCATCATTACGTCTGTTGTTTAAATTATAATAATAGGCCAAATAAAACATGTATTTATTAATATTTTACAAACCAAACAGAAAGATATTTGGAAAGGAATAATCACAGTTTAGATTATTGTTACTCATTTTAAGTACTTACGGCTCATTAGATCACAGTCCTAAAGGGACATGTATAACATCAGCGGGCCATAAATAGCATTCATTGTCGTCTGTTACTCAAATTCATATCATTTTATTTCTATTTAATTAAACAGCTGCGCACAGAAAGTGATGTTTTTAGCATTTTGCTGTAAAAGGCAGCAAATTGCACAATATTTTCATATATATATTCCCATTCAGTTTTATTCTGGCTTTAATATTTTATTTTTAAATGTTTGCAAGAACAAGACATAAATATGTGAGCACTAACTAGTAAAAGTGCCTTGGTCAGGAGAGAGTAAAGAGTCACTGTCAAGTCTCTGTATTCAATCACCTTTTTTTTATTGTTTAAGATTTAATCATAAAATTAGTATTAATTATAAACGATATTTATAGATTTACTATAATTATAATTCTTTTTAATTTATATTTTCTATGGTTAACAAATCACCTCCAGGTTTCCAGTACAATTACAACTAAATAACCAGATTATATTTATAAGATATATGTGTGCACCTGTCACCTCAAAACACTAACACTAATGTACTGTAATGAAATAAACGTTTTGTAAATATGTATGGTATTTTCCAGCGAGTAAGACGACCCCCGACTTTTCCAGTTAAAATATAAAGTTTTGGATATACTCGCGATATAAGACTACCCCTCTTCCAACGCAAATCCTGCTTAGATTGGCCAGCTCTCCCTGCCTGCCCAGCCATCCCTGTCTCCAAGACTATCAGAGCGGTAGCACATCCCTCTGGCCTGCCCTCCTATTACCGGTACCTTCTTCTGCGCCTCTCAGATCTCACTCTTGAGGACTGCAGTGAAGTGGTGCAGGCATGCATGTGTGAGATCTGAGAGGCAGAGAAGGAGGTAATAGGATACAAGGGCAAGCCAGAGGGATGCATTACCACCAGGGCCAGGCCAAGGGTTTTTTGCGCCCTAGGCGGAGTAATGAAATTGCACCCCCCCAACACTTCCCACACACACCTGCATAATCCCACTCTCAGCCTACTGCACCACTTAGTAGCGCTCTCCTTCCCCTGCTGCCCCCCTCCATGATGCTTTTCATACCCTGATGCCCCCTCCATACTACTTTCCTTCCCCCCTGAGCTACCTTGCCCACAACACCCCCATTACCCACTCTGTGCTTCCCCCACAATCCCCTTCCCACATTGTGATGTCTCCACAACTCTCCTCCAACACTATACCACCACCTCCTTCCTACTCGCTTCCTCTCCTCAGCAATGATTCCACTTCCTGTTGCCCACAGGAAGTTACATCATTGCTGGAGGAAGAACACTGTAGTGCTCATCTCTACCGCGGAGAGAGCTGGGCCACGGAGGAGGTAAGTAGGGTGAAGGAAAAGGGGACACCCAGCATATACAGTAAGACTACCTCTAAGTTTTGAGAAGATTTTCAGGGATTAAAAAGTCATCTTACATGCCGGAAAATATGGTATGTATTTTTAAAAATGTACCTTTAAACATCTTCCCTGTCAGCCTGCCTTTTCTTTCCAGGGCCGGGCGGTTGGGGCTAAATGCTGATTGATATTATAGCTCCTCCAGATTCCTGCTAGATCGTGATTTAAGGGATCTGATTGAAGGAGCTATAATGTCAATTATTATTTAGGCCCGCCCACCCAACACTTGGGAAAGAAAAGTCAGGCTGACAGGGAAGATGACAGAGAGAAATGCTGTTTACAGGGCATTATATCAGTGGTGTAGGGGAGGGCTCTCAAGAAGCTGCTGAATATTATGGACAATGTTCATCATCCTCTGCACAGTGTCATCTCTAGACAGAGGAGTTCTTTCAGTAGCAGACTGTTGTCTTTGCTCTGCTCCACTGATAGGTTTAGGAAATCATCTGTACCATACACTATAAGACTATTTAATTCTTCACAGGCAGGTAGTAGACAAATAATTATTTAGTGTAGCAATGACAGGGTTATATTGCCTTTTTTCATTTGTGCCTGTCTAGTCTTGTATTTTAGGGCGTTAGTGGCATTGCCTATTTTAATATTGTGTATGCTGCGCTGTTATTTTTACTATTATTGTTTTTGTATCTTATTGTAATTTTTATGTATTAATGATTTTACATTTTGTAATTTATGTGAGTTTGTTTTTATGAGTGCTGCTACTAGATGACTTGAATTTCCCTTTGGGATTAATAAAGTACCTATTATTATTATTATTATTATTATTAAAGCTACATCTTTAAAAAATACATATATTTACAAAAACGTTTATTTCATTAGTACAACCTAAATTAGTATTAGTTTTGAGGTGACAGGTGCACTTTAATAAACGGGAGAACAGAACTTAAATGGGGAAGTTATTTTTACCCAACCAATGTAGTCATTCTTACATAATACAATTACATGTAATATCACAAAATGGGAGTACAGGTTTGATTAACCAAAAAGGGAATAGACAAGACATTAAAATCATAATATTTAATTGTTTTAACACCAAGTTGGTAATTGTTTTTGTGCTTTTCTCAATAATGACATAATAAGAATCTTTTCCACTCTTTTTGGACTTTATACGAAGTGTGTATGTGGTGTCTATGTGGTATGCTGCAGTTTTTCACAATTGCAATTAATCTAGACTTCTGAGATTATTTGTGTTCAGAATTCTTGCTGTAAACAATCAATACATATGTTATTGGTATTGCAATATTCTGTGGAAGTTCTGATATACGGATATTTGGAAGAACCATTTCTGGTGTTAATTCCAGTTGGATCTATCTTATATCATAAAATCTTTGTCACTTGGATACAAAATGCTGCAAAGTTAATATTGTGTGGCAGTTCCAGGAAAGCAAAATTTCAGAATCAATACAAACTACAACCCAATTACTACCCACTTGGCTTGGAAGATGGATAGTAAAGGGAAGAACAAAATAAATATAATGTTTTTCATCCAAAGAGTAACATATGTTCGTT
>WMED01015441.1:0-13651 GCA_019650415.1 Pipa parva | reverse complement strand
AACTAATAAATTATTGTGGTCTAAAACCAGGTGTTTCAGTTTTTTTGTCTAACCCCTGTAATTATCTAAAACAAATTAGCAATTTGTTTAACTAAAATAGATCACAATGTTATTTCAGATAGGATGAAACAGATAAGCCAGGTGTCCCCTTTCTACACAAATTGTAACCTTTATTTATTACCTGTAACTCAAGGAGATAACAAGAGGTTACAATTGAAATGCTTTAAAATGCTTATTTAGTTAAGCCGGGGTGGTTTCTCTACACACAAGTCATTGTTATTTACTGGAACAGTTTTTTCAGGTGAAGTGTTTCATGGACACAAATTATGTTTAGTATCCATAAAATACACAAAAAGTAGATTTTAATACATTGATTTATAAATTTCCAAATTTTGCACAAACAATGTTTAGTGTACAGAAAAATAATTTTGTATATATAATGCTGTTTTGTTCATACAGAATTGCATTTTTGTATGTACAAAATGGCATTTGCATACACAAAATATTTTTACACATAATGCTATTTTGTATTTGCAATTTTATTTTGTGTACAAGAGAGCATTCTGTGCTCAATGAATAAAATTATTGTATACAAAATCTTTTTTACCTTTTATTCTGTACACAATATAATTCTGTGGACTAAACTATTTTAGTGGCCTCTCCCTTACAACATAATAGTTTTCATGCACCTCTACCTCTCCCATCCCCCTCCTTTCTCTTCTTCTCCTCCCTTTACTCTCTCACACCATGGACTGTATCCTGACCCCAGCACCCGTTACCTATTCCTTGTACCCAGGGCTGGTTCTACCGATGGGCGATGTGGGCAACTGCCCAGGGTGCAATCTATTTGAGGGGCGCTGTCGCCCACATCACCAAACTCACCTCCAACAGCGTTCCAGCGACGCACCTCCTCTAATGAGGTAAGTTGAATGCGACGGCACTCCTTGGCTGCTTTGGGTCTTGTCGGCTGAATTCGGCAGCTGCCAGCAAGATCCGAACATCTAAGGAGCGCCGTCGCATTCAACTTACCTCATTAAAGGAGGCACGACGCTGGAACGCTGTTGGAGGTGAGTGGGGGGTGCAGGGCAAGGGGAGCATCATGGGGCAGGTCAAGGGGTGGTTCACCCAGAGCACCGATAGGGCCAGAACCGCCCCTGCTTGTACCTACCTATTACCTATGTACCTACCTAATACCTATTTATGTATTTAAATTATTACTAATAATACTATTATATTAATTGAATCACCGCTACTGCCACTCTACATACAGATATTGGTATATCGTTATTTCTCTTTGTAAATCTCTGACGCATGTCATTTCACCGACATGTATGTCTGTACTATCCAGTGACAAATAAATAATCTCATCTTTAGGAGTTCACGCAATTCTTGTGCACAAAATAAGCAAATCCTGTGCAATCAAATCTCATTCTGTGCAAAAAAAAAAATATTGTCCTGTAAAATCAGGGCTACTGAAGTCACCCAGATTAGAAGCTTAGCCACAAACTAAAGTACAAGATTACTGGAAAATGAGAAATCCTTAAATGACCAAATTCCAATCTCCCTCTTATACAAGTCATTAAACTGAGAGGCCCTGACGTGCCGTAAAGACTTCTGTCATTTACTTCTGACTTCCGGTCTCTACTATGACCTGCCCCCGACCACGCCCTCTCTTTGCGACCGAGGCGTTGCCAGGCATTGAAGAAAACTGCTTGCCTGCCGGGATTTGTTGTCTTTTTGTAGCTGGCTAGGAGTAAGAGGCGAACCCAGAAGGACTGCATATCCCAGAAGTCAGTAGGTATCCTCTGACCTCCTAAGAGACACGCTGATAGATAGCAGCGACCATGCCTAGGGCCCGGAGAGGCAATCAGTCTGCCAAAAAGGGCAGTGGGAGTCGCGGTAAGTTGAAGGGAAAGGGTGGATGTAACGTGGCCCATAGAGCAAGTGCTGTGTGTTCCTGTATGTCTGATACTGGATGCTGGGAACGAGTGCTGATTGTATTTAGAGGGTGTGGGTAGTTGGGATCCCTGGAAGCGTGAGAGGGGGTAGACTGTGGGGTGGGAGGGGGTAGACTGTGGGGTGAGAGACAATCTACATGTTGTAGATCATAATGTGATAGTGCTGAGTGTGAATCAGTGGGTGAGATTAGCCATATGTGGGATAAATAGGGTTAAGGCCTAGTGCCTTGGATGGCTGAAGCGGCTTAGGGCATATTCTAAACATATTTATGAAATAATGATGTAATAATTAGAGTAAGCCTGTCTGTAGGAGAGTGTTGGGTTCTGTAGTCCAGCACAGAACCACATGTTGCTCATTACTGTTATAGGAGGTAGCACTATGGATATGTAAAACGTTTAAGAAAGTGATTTTATCCATAGTTACACTTTCTACTTATAAACATATTTTTATTGTTAAAGGTATGGCTAGTTGAATTTTTTTTATTTTATTTTTTGTTTGGTTGACCGGTTGTAAATGCACACCTGCTTGGAAAGTTTGTGTTTTTCTCCTCCTTCTTGCTATGGTCCATTTATTTATTCCTTAAACTGACCACAGTATTGTGAAACCCTGTATTTATCCAACCTGCCTCCTATGTGCATGCTGCCCTCCTCCTTTGCTCTGATGCTCCCAGCAGGCTCTTTGAGACAGGAGGTGCTTCAACTGAAGGCTTCAGACAGGCTGAACCAGCTTAAAGGTACATATTGTGCCACCATTACCCCCCCCCCCAGCATGACTCAGAATACATGAGCTTTCTGGTATCCTCTCAATCCATTGTCCCTGCTTGAGCCATTACTCTAACAACCTGTTTGCACTGCTGCTGATTCATCCTTTTCCCATGCACAATTCAGGCATAAAGGTGGATGTGGTTGTTGAGGGGGCTGTCTGTAGACAAGATGCTATATACAAATTTCATTTTTTTGTTGCGCTCTCTTTCTAAGTGGCTGCAGTTTTTAGTTGTCCTTGCAATACCCATATTTATGGCATATAACTGCTTATTGTTTATGTCTAAGATTTCTTCCAACAAAAAACAAGGATGAGTGTTAAATGTGTTAATACTGATATGGTGCTATTTTTCAGACTATAAGACTCCCCCATATTTTTTAGAGAAGATTACAGGAAAAGAGAATGCACCCACACTTTCGCACATGCAAACACACTCATGCATACTTTACTACATGTACACAATCAAGCACAATATCACACATGCACACGCATACTTTCACGCAAACACACAAGTAAGTGCTAAGTAGGCTAAATCTATTCCTAGAGTTATAAAAGATAGGAGAGAGCACAGAACATTCAAAAACCCTCCCTGTATCCCTCTGAAATCAGCCCCCACATTCACAGTTTGTATATTCTGTAGCTTAATCGGAGAGCAGAGAGAGCGGGCAGGAAGCTTAGCTGGGAAACTGCTGAGAGATTATTAGAGTGTGCTAGCAGCAGGAGCCAGTAGAGTGGGGTTCATCATGTAAAGTAAATCCAGTTTTCAGGTGAGCTAAGGAAAGTGGACATTTGGACTATAAGACGCACTGTACTTTACTCAATGTATTTATGATTAAAAAAGTGTCGCATAGTCTGAAAAATACAATAGTTCTGTAGTTGGTGGTTTGTGCACAGAATAACTTTACTTAGCATGTACCAGGTAGATGAAATCCTGAATGTCATATTTTACCATTACTGACTGCGCTGGAGGGATTGTAAGTGTTTCATATTTGTGGATTGGAGATTCTTGGCTTTTGTGTCAATATTAGTTGTTTACTACGTGCCACTGCTAACATTCTCTGATGTATCAAATGTTTACAAACTGATACACAGGGCGAAGTTTACTAAACTCGAAACGGCCAATTTCACCTTTTTGAGTATATTCCCTGTAAATCTCATTGTTTGGAGTTTTCGGTGGGGGGAAAAAAGCCACCATTTACATTAATACTTTTCCATTGAAAAATTTGAGTGGCACATGCATAGTAAGAATGCAAGTGACGCAAAATAATGGAATGGACTTGCATGTTTTTATAGGTTGTGAAAAGAGTATTACAAAAGTAAATCTTACATGTAACTTTCAAAAATAATTTTGGGTCCTCATTTAGGTTATTAACTTTTTTTTTTTTAATTTGTTAAAAACACATATTCATTTTGTTTTTAAGTTTAATTTCCTATAACTTAGAGAAGTCATGTGATCTATGTCCCATCTCCCAGGCCACTTATGCTAAAGAGGAACTACTGCACCATTGGGCAACCAGGAGGCAGGATTAGTGTGTGTCTTGGCTGGCTTGACTGCATATAATGGTGCCATGCTCCACAATGCCAGGAGTGAAGAGGAAGTTGCTAGGATTTGGCACAGAGCCAAGCACCATGAGCTGTTTCTGCAGCGTCACTCACAAATCAAGATGTTAATGAATGTTGATCTTTCTTGAGGCCTGACTTGTACCAGTGCTATTACGCAGTTACGAGTTAACGCTTGATATTAAATTATTTGTGGAGATAATGTATGTTTGCTGTTTAGTGCTCTTACAGGGATGTTTCCATTTACAACCCTAGTACAAACTGGCTGGTTACTGCTTGCTGACAGAGCAGCGTGCCCAATAATACCCTGTATCTACATACTATGGGCAGTGCAGTGGCTCAGCAGTTAGCACTGCTGCATTGCACATTTGCGGCAAAGGGAGGTGGGGTGAGCACTCAATATAATAAAGTATCAGAAAAGGTGCTACCTGTTGGAGTTTAAACAATAATGTATATTGAGGAGAAAAACAGAACTCCAAAATTTAGGTGCACACTTAAAACAGTTTTTATTAAATCAAAAAACACTTCCAAATAGGTGACTGTGGACATAACAAAAAACAAGTAAAAACACTTTAAAAAGGGTTAAATAACCCTGGATAACAGTAGGTCAGCGTTTAGAGTGTAACCCATTAATTATCAACTGGTAAATCTAGGTAAAGAACCTAAAATATGACATTGTAATGCGGCTCTGCATCACTAGGCAGCGACTGGTCTCCCCATTACCAATAGCCAGCACAGCACCTTTGAAATCCACTTTGGACTCTCAAACTTCATTTTTACTGCTTATGACACCTTTAACTCTGCTGACTTGGGTAACCGCTTACTGCAGGGGTGACTGACCAGACTCCCATCATACCCCTTCAATTACAAGTCACGGTAATCTTAATATGACCATTACAATGTCATGTTTTAGGTTCTTTACCTAGATTTACCAGTTGATAATTAATGGGTTACACTCTAAACGCTGACCTACTGTTATCCAGGGTTATTTAACCCTTTTTTAAGTGTTTTTACTTGTTTTTTGTCATGTCCACAGTCACCTATTTGGAAGTGTTTTTTGATTTAATAAAAACTGTTTTAAGTGTGCACCTAAATTTTGGAGTTCTGTTTTTCTCCTCAATATGCATTGCACATTTGCGTGGGGAGAATATACAAACTATGGTTTCCTCCCACAATCCAAAAACTTACATCTGTGTGTGTGTGACAAAATAGGGAAACTAGATTGTAAGCTCCATGAGGACTGAAGTGAATGATGAATCTCTGTAGCGCTATATAAGAATGAATAAATAATAATACTGTACACAATTGCCTTGTGCGTTAATGGGACTTGTTAAATTTCTGTACCATTGTGGTGATATTTTGGTATTGTTAAAATGAGCCCACATAATCTATGAATGCCATGAAATAGTGCTCACTTGCTATGCAGTTCACTGTGCCTTTCTAAATGTCCAGATTAAAGTGGCAAATTAGGGGTATGATGGCAGGACTGACTACACTGCACTACGCAAGACCTGAATACTGATGCCTTTGCTTCTTCGTTATTGGGAATTCTCTGTTTAATGAATAAGCAGTAGAGAATAAGTGAGCATAGTGACACAAAGTGATGAGAATTCATAGCAGTCAAATTCTCACTTTGATGAATAAGCCCCTTAGGCATGAGTGATGCAGCAGACCCACAGCAGGATGTTGTTTTAGAGATATTGAAAAATGTAAAAACGTAGTAGTTAAATCTGCAGGAAGGTAATTTTTTGCACACCTAAACTTGTCATCAAAGATTCATGTCTTTAGGAGGCATGATGAGTTTAATAATCCATAACAATACTGTACATTGGCCACTGTGTTTATATAATTGGTGGCGCTGTTCTGTTGCTATCTATAAAAAGTCATGAATGTTCAATCAAAGTAACTATAAAGCTAGGTTCACACTAGTGTATTATGCGCAGTGCATAAAATGCTAGTGTGGGGAAAAAAAAATACGGCTCAATGCAAGCCGATAGTACTCACCTAGTTTTGGACACACTAACATGTGATTCAAATGCGCTGGGTCCAGAATGCTGTGTGTCACATTTTGGCCGGCATATGATGTGCCCAAAATGCAACCACATAGGAAGTGATGTGAATGCTGTCGGAGTATTCACGCTGTCGCTGTTAAGTACAAAGGAAAAATACGCTCGGCATATTTTAATTTTTTTTTACACTAGTGTATTATGCGTTGCGCATAATACGCTATTGTGAACCTAGCATAAGGCTTGTCACCATTTTAAGAAAGGTGATATCTCATTTATTTACCCACCTTTTTTGCATACAGCTTATTGCAGCATCGGCCATGCTTGCGCTATACAGTAACAGCATGGCACAAACCCTAAACCAGCCTTGGGTGCTTAGAAGTCCTGACTGTAGCTGGTGTTCCATTTCATCTCAAAAGTTTTCTTGAGGCTGAATTTAGGGTTTTTGGTGGGCCAGTCAGCTCCTTCTCATGCAACCCAAACTTGGCACATGATCTTTTTATCTTTAGTTTTCATCAGAACGTGTTCTCCTCTAGCTAATTCACTGGTAGAACGCTTTTATTTTTTTCTTATATCCTGATATATCCTTTTAATAGAAATAACATTGCAGAATGCCTTGTATAAAATGTGAACCATAAACTTAATTGGAATTCTGTTTAATTAGAGCCTAGCTACTGTTGATCACATCCTAGTTAAAAACATGATTATATAATCCCTTTGTAGGCACTGACTAGAGTAATTCTAAGACCATATTGAAACCAGTGCAGAAAATGTATCAAACTCTCTTCTGCTTTTTTTTATTTTTAAGCCATGTGTATCTGCATTAGCTTTACATTGCCTACTAAAAGAAAACATTTCATTTGCATTTCTGTCTGTGTCTCCACATAAGTCTTTGTACTCTTTCTAATAATGAACATGGTCTTGCTGTGGTAACTGCATTGGAGCTTACTTGGTTCTTTCTTGCAGGTTATCGCAGCGCTGCGCGTGCCGATTCTGAGGCCAGTGATGATGAAGTGGGCAGTGAAGTTCTTAGTCACTGTAGCAGTGCCAGTGAAACTGTCAGCATTGCAGAGGAGGGTAAGTAGATATTTGTTGACTTGTAGTTTGTATACAAATACACTGGCCTAAAGAAACAGCAGTTTAACCCCTCATTGTGTCTCCATACTTGATTCTTGTAGGTCTTAATCTGTCTGTATACTTCTCTCTGTTAGTGGAGCTTTTGAACTCTTACCATAGGTCAAATATATAGGGAAAAAAAAAGGGGGGGGGGGGGGGGGGGGTGTTACCTCCACCAGAAAATACACAATCCCTCAACAATTTTTTTTTAAAGGGTGTTCAGCCCATTTATTGCCTGCGTGCACAGAAAGATGCAATGTTTGTAAATACCTAACTAAGGAAGGTGAGAGTCTTTCAAAACATTGTGGGCCTAATTGTCAAAAGGGTGAATTCGCCAATTGCCAAAATAGATGCAAATTCACTTCTCAATGGTGACTAGGTAGCGAATACACTTGTCAAACAGGCGGACAGCTGTGATCGCTGTCACATGCGTAGTGTGGCATAGTCAGGTGGATAGAAGTAGTATGAGAAGTCATGTGGAGTGAGGCGAATTCGACAAGTGAAGGGCAGTGGCGTCAGTCTCATCATATCCCGCTAACTGTATTGTGTGAATATTCTATTTCTGTCACCTTGTCCCTAGGTCATGTCACTTAGTCACAGTTGCCATTGTCACTTTTGAATGGTTGCCTTATGCAACACTGGAGTTCTGCCATCAACTCCACCAATTCACACAGGTGAATTTGAAGCAATTCATTTAGCTACATTCCCACCTTCTACACTTAGTCCAGGGGTCGGCAGTTCTTTCAGGAGGGAGCCATTTCACTCCCTCCTCCAGCGGCAACAACTATCTTGTGAGCCGCTGGAGGAGGGAGGCGTGCCCTCTCCCAACCACATGACCACCAACGGCCAATCAGAAGAGCCCTCAGCTGTTGTGGGCGTGGCTTCAGCAGTGCACTCTGAGCCACAACAAGGCGGCTAAAGACCACTGGCTTAGTCAATAGTAGAAGTACCTGTTCGTGCGCACACAAAGAGATGCGAAAAGCTCCATAAGTCTGCAACTGTTGTAGTTGCCTGAATTGGTTGTGTATTTGCCACTTCCCAGAATTTATTCAATAAGTGAACATGAAGAAGTGGTGAATAGATGTGAATTCAAAGCTCTACACAACTACAGGTATAGAGATATAATGAGGCCCTGTATCTTTACTTGCAAACAGCCAATAAATGGGATCAGTGCTCTTAAAAACTGGTTGAGCGACCTATGTGTTTTGTTATATGGATGCATTATGGGTTTTGTGTTGGCAACCCTTACAGTCTCTTGGTAAGAATTCTCGCCTCCAGGTGATAGTCTATATCAGTGTTTTTCAACCTTTTTTCTTCAGGGGAATCCTTTGATGTAATATTTCTGGCGGAACCCCTAGAAACCTGGAAACCCTAGAAATCGCATAACGCACATGATGTCACTGACGTCTACATACCTGAAAGGTCACAGAGGGAGGACCAAGGATGCAATCTCTCTCTGAGTCGGGTAATGATGCTGATTGCAAATGATGCGGCCTCAGTCTCTGCTAACAGTGATCTGAAAGTGATCACTGTTAGCAGAGACCAAGATCACATCATTAGCAATCGGCATCATTACCCGACGCATCAGAAAGAGATCGCAGTCTTGGATCCTCCCTCTGTGACCTGTCAGGTATGTAGATGTCAGTGATGTCACGCGCGTTATGCGATTTCTAGGGTGCTGTTTGCTAATGATGCAGTCTCGGTCTCTGCTAACAGTGATCAGGGCCGGTTCTAGCGCTGGGCGATGTGGGCGACTGCCCAGGGCGCAATCAATTTGAGGGGCACTGTCGCCCACATTGCCCATAGCCAAACTCACCTGATCCAGCATTCCAGTGATGAACCTCCTCTGAGTGCCGCTCCACAATGAGGTAAGTGGAATGCGACTGCGCTCCTTGGCTGCTTTGGGTCTTCTCGGCTCTATTCGGCGAGCCGAGAAAACCCAAAGAACGCCATCGCATTCCATTTACCTCATTGTGGAGCGGCGCTCAGAGGAGGAGTGTCGCTGGAACACTGGAGGAGGTGAGTGGGGGATGCCGGGTGGGGGACGCCAGGCAGGGGGCGTGTAGGGGGGTCAAGGGGCGGTTCAGTCTGGGTGCCCATAGGGCCAGAACCGCCCCTCACAGTGATCGCTGTCAGATCACTGTTAGCAGGGACTGAGACCGCATCAACAGCAATCTGCATCATTACCCGGC
This sequence comes from Pipa parva, assembly GCA_019650415.1. Taxonomy (NCBI): domain Eukaryota; kingdom Metazoa; phylum Chordata; class Amphibia; order Anura; family Pipidae; genus Pipa; species Pipa parva. The sequence goes on along the minus strand of WMED01015441.1, from coordinate 4,056 downwards.
TCATCAGAGAGAGCTCGCAAGGATGCAATCTCTCTCTAATGAGCCGGGTAATGATGCGTTCTCTGTCCCTGCTAACAGTGATCACTGTCAGATCACTGTTAGCAGGGACAGAGACCGAATCATTAGCTATCGGCATAATTACCCGGCGCATCACAGAGATCGATGCGATCTCTGTGATGAGCCGGGTAATGATGCCATCAACCAGTGTGTCGCGGAACCCCTGGGTTGTCCTTGAGGAACCCTTGGGTTCCGCGGAACCCCTGTTGAAAATCACTGGTCTATATAGTTTTATTCTTTAAATACATCCACAGGAATCCTATAGCTAGTGTCCTGGTCTTATTTATTATTCCACTCCTGGAATGCAGCTGCAGTTCAGATTGAGACTGATCAGACTCTGATGCCTTTATCCCGTGCCTTTTTGGCTTTTATCCCTTGTATTCTTCCATATGGGTGACACGTATTCTTAGTGAGCAAAGCTTTCAACACAGTGTACTGTTTCCTGGAAAGAGTTGGCAGGAGACTCTGAATCAAAATGTTAGGGCCTAATCAGTTTCACATGCATTAATTTTTCCTCACTATTTACATGGACAGTGCACCTTCCCAACCATTCTTTTTGAGACTAGGCCTAATTAACTGTGACAGTTTGTGCACCTGCATGTTTTTTTTTACACATTTAAAGGGACATTGACAAAATAAGGAAATGCTCCATATTCAGTGATGCCGTTCATGGGGTATATTAGAGTGAATTAGCATGGTTATGTGCATTTTCTTAAATTTGGCCATTGTGTAGTAGGGGTTAAGCACAAAACTATAAATATCAAGAATGTGATTTTTGGTATTCTGCAATACATTTATCAATACTATGTAATAATAACTGTCATGTCATTTCAAATACGAATAGGAATTGGCATTTTGATGCAAACGTCAGTGCGACTAAAAAAAAAGAAAAGGTGGTGAAGTGCATTTTTTGATTTTGACAGTGTCAAAATATCATTTTAAAACTGTAACTGCTTTACCAAATGCTGGAAGCTGGTTTGAAGCGGTTACCACTTAATTCAATGGGACAAACTTTACCGCCATGTTCAAAACCTAGTCTGCCACTGCAGTATCAAGATGCCAGGAAATGAAGTGGAGATAGGGTCCATTTCTCTGTTTATTTATTAAAGATTTCTCTGATTTCCTGCAGGCAATAAGGGACCAGATTATCTAGCACAGCAGGAGCAGCGTGAGGACAAACTGAAAGAGGATATAGATAATCTGCTGGATAAGAGGTGAGAGCAGTTCTGCATAACAAAGGGATTCTTTAGATGTAAAGGAAAGGAGGTTGTTTTATTTTCTCCAGAAGTAATTACACATATCATCCTCATGATTGCTTCCCCCAATTCTTTTACCTAAAAATACCACCAACATATTCTATGAACAGGCTTTTATAGGTCTGCAAGTGGTTTCTCATGATAAAATGTCTGATAACTTCAGGTATGTGAATGTCATTTCATATTTTGTTGCACACTTACTGGATCCTTGGTATTGCCGCACTGCAACTCCAAACCTCCTTAACAGAATGTTTCCTTTGTAGACCAGAAAGAGTTCCATGTAGTAGCAGTCTGTTATTACACTGTCATTTTTGTTAATGGCTTTTGTAATCATGAGTCCACACAGACCTGCAAACATTATTACTGTTTCCTTTGCTTGCAGTGTAAAGATACGATTGGCTTCGCTTGGAAACCTGCGACTTGCACTGTCTTCCCAGGTACTAGCAGACTTCCTGTCTGAGAGAAGAATGACGCTCACAGATGCTTTAGAACGTTGTCTGAAAAAAGGTAGGTCCGTTTAAAGAGAGCCATCTTGCATGTTTTCTTTGCTTGCTTTTCCACTGTCTTTACTTCTCTTCCAACATTTCCATACTTCACCCACCATTCAATTTTATTTGCAAACAGACATTTAACATGTGCTTTGTTTATGCAGCTCATGTCTCAATAAGAGAGCAGCTGTTTTCAAGCATTTGAGTGATATTTAGCTTTAAAAAAAAAAAAAAAAAAAAAAAAAAATTGAATTTCTTGATATGTATTATCTTAAGCACCATAGGAAACAATGGAACTGGGTGAAGTCTGTAATTATAAACATAAGGCAATAAGATTCATGAATTTCTTTTAATTTGCAGGGAAAGAGGAGGAACAGTCTATGGCTGCAGCTGTGCTGTCACTGCTTTGTATACAGTTAGGATCTGGTACTGAAGGGGAAGAGGTGTTCCAGAGCGTGAAACCAGTGCTAACAAATATTCTAACCGATTCCAGTGCTGGCCTATCAGCTCGGCAGAGTGTAAGTAATGCTTGCTAACTTCTAATTGAGTAGAAACTCTGAATCTTTAGGAGGCAGTGTGCTCACACCCAGTAAATGCAAAATATACCAAACTAACTTCCTTTTCAAAATCTGTGGGTACTATGGATGTGTCTTCTTTTTCATCTCAGTGAGGTAGGGTTGTAGGTTCCTGGACATGTTGGCTGGCATCACCGTTAACCAGTTCAACAGAAATGGAACGGCACACTTGTTAGTAATTCTGGAATTCAATAAATAAATTTCCTTTTCTTCTGGTAACCCATTTATATCTTTGCAGTGTGCCATCTCCTTGGGACTATGCTGTTACATTGCGGCTGCTGATGTAGAGGTAATTGGCTGAATTCTTATGCTTTCTTACATAACTGTAGAAAGGGATTTTCATATTGCTTGAGCCATAAGACACTAGGCTATAAAATGCACGTTACGTTGTGGAAAATATGGTAATAGTAAGCATTACAACAAATATCTTAAAATATTACATTATATTCTACGCGCTAATAAAATTATTTAATTCCAGAAAGGGTGAATTTAGTTTCCATTTCCCCCCACACATGCCCCCGCCAGTTTGAATTTTTCCCTCCACACATGCCCCTGCTCCTCTTTCTATCTCTCTCCTACTACTTTGCAATGTTTTTTGGGGCTGCGCTCAACATAAAGTTAGTCATTTTCCCTTTTATTAACAATAAGAATGCTCTTCTGGTCTAGAAAATATACCGTACACCAACCATACATTTGATTGCAGAAAACTAATGGTGAGCTTATAAATTGATATCTGGTCTGTAATTGTAACATATATTTTTTTTTAAACTCAACAATTTCACCCCTGTAGGGAAGAGTATTTGTATAATTAATTACCACACTAGCCCATGGTCTTTATTTAGGACCCCCTTCTGATCCAAGAACTGGCCATTAAGTGGGCAACTGACTAATATTTTGCATAATTTGTGGGAATAATTATAGACTTGATCATGTAGGGAGAGCTTAGAAGTACCCTTACTGTAGGGGTATACTGCATGGCTACTTCTTAAAGTGGTTCCAGCTCACAGCAAGCACATGTAAAACAATTCAATGTGAAGAAAGCAATAATAACAAAAAAACATTTTATCTGACCTTTCTCATCAGGAACTGATTGCTGCAATTTGCTGCCTGGAGGGAATATTCACTTCCTGTTACTCCAACTGCAGTGCACCCAGTCCTGCACAGCAGGGTTTACTTTGCTGTGCCATGCAGTCGTGGGCACTTTTGCTGACCATCTGCCCAGCCAGCTATGTTCAGAAGGTATTGGCAAGGTAAGTGCTAGCTGATGCATACAGGCGAGGTTGTTCTTTAGAGAAAGAAAAGAATGAAAAGAACTAATTTTCCCCAACCAAAATGATATTCTGAAAGTACAGGTTCTGCCAGCCTAAGTCACTATTATAAAGCAGCAAATCGATAATTTTGGGGGCCGTGCTGCTATCTTATAAGACTGCTGGTGCTAGTATGTTATGGCCACCGTTTTAGATCTTGATTAAAATGCTAATGAACCCTGACTCATCATCACACATATTGTTTGACTGGTTGGGTACATTACACTGAATTTCAGTCAGGGCTGTGGAGTCGGTAAGCCACAGTTGTGACTCCGACTCCTGGATTTTATTAAGTTCCGACTCAGACTCCGGCTCCGATTCCGACTCCTTCATAAATGGCCAATTCGTAACAATAAATTTACTGTTGTAAACT